>JAOUZG010020668.1:52940-122064 GCA_026289955.1 Argiope argentata
CCGGGTTTAATTATTGGAATTACTGCAGCAGTTTTCCAGGAGCTTGGAAAATATCCTAACTTGAGCATATTGTTAATAATAATGGCTAAAAAGTAGATGTAGTTATTAGGTAAATTTTTGATCATCTGGTTGCTGATATTATCGATTCCAGATGCTTTTTTGATATTTAAAGTTTTAATATAGTCATTAAGTTCATTAAAATTTGTGGGTGAGAAGTCATTAAAATTGGGGGGGAGGGAGTCTTGAAAGCTTTTGACTGTATTATTTACAAGGTGCTCTGTTGTGAAATCATGGGTGTCATTAGGTTTAAATTGGTTCTCAAGGCTTTCCGCCAAGCAGTTTGCTTTATCATTATCATTAATTGCAATACTAGATTGGCCATTTAAGGGCGAAATCTTGTGTTGTTTATTTTTGTGCGATTTAACTAATTTCCAAATGGACCCGTCTTCTGCGTTGGTATTTACGATTTTGTTGACGAATTCATTGTTATCAAGTTGAGTGCCTAATTTAATAATTTCCTTATTTAATCTATTCATGAGTCTCTTGAAAACTGGGTCCCTAGTATTCTGAAAAATCTTCCTGGCAATATTCCTATCTCTGATGAGGACTCTAATTTTGGGGTCTAAATGTTTTTGGCTGGTCATACTGGAAGCTGATGCATCCATTTTGGCTTTGAGCATTTGGTTTTCTAGGAGCTTGACGGCAGCTTCTAATTCGCTAGTAGAGGAGATTTCTGGGTTAAGCGGGGTATCTGATTGGCTGAGAAGGTAGTTGAAATTTTTCCAGATAGTCTTATAAATAGAGGAGTTTATTGGGAGCGAGTATTTAAAGTAAAAATTTAGAAGGATGGGGTTGTGATCTGAGTTAAGCTCAGGGATAGATTTAATGTCGTAGGGGTAATGAAAGTTATTAACTATTGTAAGATCAAGGGTATTAGCGGAGTGGGAACCAAATCTAGTGGGGGAGTTAGGTGCTAGAATTTCAAGACCGGCCTGTTGGCCTAAGTGGTATAAGGAGTTGCCTCTTGGACTTTTACATTTACAACCCCAACTAACGTGGTGAGCGTTGAAGTCTCCACAAAAAATTTGAATAGGGCCTAATTGCATTAAATTTTCGAGATCAAAGACAAAATTGGAAGTATCACTAGTTGGGGGGATATAAGCAGAAGTTAAGAGAAAGGGTTCCGTATTTTTAATATTAATTTTAACCACGCTAGCTTCTACATGTTGTAGGACGGGCGGGGGGACCTCACTATGAGGTATGCCGTTTTTAATTAAAATAGCGGTTCCACCTCCATTTTTATTAAAGAGGTAGCTGTAATACGAAAAGTAATTAGCCAGGAAGATTTTCCTTTGTGGTCTAAGGTGGGTTTCTTGCAATAAAATTATATCGGGATTATACTTATTTACAAAATTACGAAAATCAAACATTTTATTTTTAATGCCATTTGCGTTCCAGTAAATAATACGGAGGCTGTGGCGATTGAAAATTACGTTTTATCGAAGAGTTCCTGATCAGAAAATGCATTGAGGAATATTTTCATTTTGTCTAATCGATTGGTTGCGTGTTTTAATTTACCTAATTCTGCTATAAGATTGGGAAATTCCCTGACGAGCTCATTGAAAGCCCGCATAGCGTCAACTACGCTTGCGATGTCAGTTTGGTTTATCGGATCTACCTGGCTGTAAACATGGCCTTCATGTGGCGCCATTTTCTGGGTTCGGCTCTTACTAAAATTGCTCGCGTAAGACATGTTTTCCTGAACAACTGATTGATTTTTTCGGAAGTAGTTATTCCTATTTTGCGTGGCCGATGGTAACTTGGGAAATTTACTGCACCCTCTATAAGAGGCGATGTGTCCATATTCCCCGCAATTTATACATCTTGGGTTGGGAATAATTTCCTTCTGGCTACATGCATTGGTCTCGCGGTTTGCTCCGCATTTAAGGCAGCGAGGTTTGTATCCACAATTGTTTGCTGTGTGGTGGAAATTATTGCACTTAAAGCATTGTGTTACCATGGGACGTCCTTTGAAGTGTTCGATTGTAATAGAGAGATAGCAAAGATATTTGATGTTGAATATTTCCTCGGCTGCTTTATTTTTTGGTAATTCTGCTAGGTAGAAAGGTAAAGGCTCCATAGTACGGAATTTTGTCATTTGGGAGATTTTATTTACTGGAATGTTTTTATCCATTAAGCAATTTTTAAGTTCATCAAGGTTGAAACGGTGGGGAAGGCCCTTAATTACCACTTTAAGTGGTCGCTTGTCTTTCGGTGTGATAACGTAATGTTCATATTCTTTTTCGTTACAAAGTTCTTGGATTTTACGATGTTGATCTATAGATTGGGGGAAAATTTTAATGTAGTTATTACTAAATTTGTTGGTGGTTTCGCCACAGGTTTGATTAATTTCCTTAAGTATTTCATTTAAGTTATCAACCATTTGCAACATAATAGGAGGTATTTTAGTCTCTGGAGTTTTATCAGTATCTACACTGGGTTCTTCAATTGTTAACCCGGCAAAACGATTTTGAATTGGGGTGTAGTTTGCAACTGGTTTGTTTGAGTTTTTATTTGCGATTTTCCTCTTAGAGGGGGAAGGAAGTTGAAAATTATTGCTCGCCTGAGGGGGGGACTTTTTAGTTCTACAATTTGGGTCCTGACAATCGCCAAGTGAAATCAACTCACCCCTGGCTGCGTCTGCCTCCCGAGAGTTGTCCTTCCAGGATGTATCAAGTTGTGCTGTGAGTTCATGGTCCATCCCAAATGCATGTCTGGCATCCAGGTAACCTTTTTTGTGGAATTCACATTGGAAGGTAAGGGACTTGATGCATTCTTGAAGATGAATGACTCTGGCGCAGTGCTGGCAGGATTGGTTGACATCTTGGCTCATGGGGACGTTAGATTCATCCATCATCATGTTTTCATTATTGTGCCCAGCACATAATTTCTTATTCGACTCCATCATTGACCCTTCCGGAACTAATCCTAATAAGGACGAGTCGGATCTAGGAGGTTCATTTACTGCTAATTGCGACAGGGTAGTGATTGAAGAAACAGAGCTGGAACGTACACGACCTTCCAGTTCAAAGCCCAATCACCGAAAATAATTGAACCAGCGAAAAATTTGAGAATTCTAAATGTTATGCTAAATGAAATACAAATAAACACAGAATTCACACAAAAATTCATAGAACAACTGGTCAACTAACTAACTCACTCCGGCTACTCGTCCTTATATAGCCGAAAAAGCGCGTGCGCTGAATCTCGTGGAAATTCTCAAAACAACGCGCACAATCTAGCGGCTAATAGACTATTCCTTTCGCCAAACCAATCAAGCTGGCGCGAGGCTCCTCGCCAAACGTCGCCATCTTTGGCGAGTTTTCGTGCCGCTCGTCCGCTTGTAACAATTATGTTGTGTGCTGCCACTTTGCCACCCAAAATGCTGTTACAGAACGCTTGGAAATTAAAATTGAAATGGAATGCTGATTTGCCACCGGATGTATCTAAGAAAAAAATTTAATGGGTGAATGAACTGTATTTATTGAAAGTGTCTGCCCCGATTCATGCCTTTTAATGAGGTTTCTAGATTGCATTTTTTGTTGATGGAAGCCTGGGGGCATACTCTGCATGTATTTTTTGTCAGAACTGTGCTTGAAGTAGAAACTAGTGTCTCATTTGTTCATGCAAAGAGAAGAATAGCACCTCTAAAACCTTTGACTATTCCGTGGTTGGAGTTGATGGACTGCTGCATAGGTGCAAGACTTGCTAATTCGATTCGCGTTGCACATAATTTGCCGAATATGAAGGTCACATTTTGGTCGCATTCAAAAGTTACATTATGGAGGATCAAAGAACATGGTGATTGGTTGGTTTTTGTAACTAATCGGACAGTTAACGCAATCACAGTTGTTATGACTTGTTCCTGGTGTTCTAAACCCAGCTGATATGGTGTCTAGAGGGTATTCTGCTCGTCATTTGTTGAATTCTAGTTGATGGGTAGGTCTCATAGGGTTAAAAGATGTACATGAAAACTGGCCAAAAGGTGAAATTTTTTGTGAAACCCTGGATGCTCATACTGAAAGTAAAAAATCTAAATGTATTATTTTAAATTTAGGTAATGATTGTTTTCCATGGTAATGTTTAAAGATGTCTAATTATAACAGAATGATTGTGTTTGCATATATTTTGCGCTTAGTAAATACTTTGTTTTACCTTACTGTAATTACTGGTAGGCAATCAATCAAATACATAATTCTCAAAATACCTTGCCTGGTTTTTCATGTAGAGGACATCATACTTGCTATAAACGTGGAGTTCCAATTGCATATTTTAATATCGTAATTCTACGACGGTAGCATATTTATATTTATTGCTCTTTGCTTTATTGTCTAATATTGTATTTACTAAGGCCACACATATCTCGAGTACAAATTTCACATGCATCTCTTAATTTTAAAAAAAAATCATTCCATGTTTTGCCTTTGTTGTTTATTTTTTGAGCTGGTGAATAGATTTTTGCGAATTTTTAACACTGTCTTTTAATAGTAATGAGAGTTTTTATCCACCTTTAAAAAAAGGAATGAATGAAAACTATTTCAACCATTAGGAATTTGCCAAACTAAAATTAATAAGATGAATTATATATTGCTAATTTTTTATGCCCATTAATTTGCCCCCTTCTTTATAATTTTCAAGTTTTAATCCGATGGCCAAGTTCATTCTTTCGTGGCTTTAGTTTGTTTAGATTTTTTTGGTGTTGATGCCTAAATTGTCTAAATATTCTTTTCCTATTTAGTCGACCCTTTTTATAAAAAACGGAGGAGACTATATTTTCTGCTGTAGGCGTTAGATTAAATTTAGAAATTCTTTTCCAACTCTGATATCTAATGTTTACTATTAACAACTCCGAATAGTCTTTATTTATTATCAAAGTTTTTTGTATCGAAACATTTCAAATGTTACATAGAATTTGCATTCATTTTTGTGCGGAGGACAAGGAACATCTTTCCCCAAAAGCATAAATGAGGGGTATGGACTCCTTACAAAATGTCAAATGTTGGATCCCAATTTCAAATAATCCCATAATCCCTTAATGAACAAATCACTTATAAGAATAAAAAAAATAATCAACATATTTAGTTGTTTAAATGACGTGTAGATAATTCGACTGATGTAATAATGTTTTCTTCGATGTGTATACCTTTTCAAATTATTTTAAATCTGCATTAAGTTTTCGAAGATGGCACATTTGATAAATCAGTGGAGTAAGAAGTAACAGTTATGTACAAATCCACTTGAATCATTTTAAGAACTGTATACAAGAGTTTCCCAACAGTGTTACCTTAGATCTAACTGAGGAGACGCACTATAAGTAGTATTTTGAACGCAGCATATCTCCCATTCTCGAGGGAGTCTTCAAAAGCTGTACTTAAATGTATTGAGAGCTAAGACTGAAATACACCCCCCACCCCGTCACTATTAATGCTGTCCATTTTTTGTTCCTTGATTCTAACATTATTTATGGTCGCCTGATATTTTTCATTCTATATTTTTCTACATTTCAAAAGAAATTCATTAACACGTTTTTCATGTAACTTTTCCAAAATTGATCAATTAAATTAATTGTCTTAATTCTAATTTTGGATTGTAATTTTAGCCCTTAAATTAAAAACGTATTAATTTTTTAATCATGTATTAAAGTTTTTCGACGTTTTTATATTTTTACACTCAAAAGAAGAAGAATTTTGCGCAAGATCTGCGTATTGTAAAACCCGAATAGAAATCGGTGAAGTAAAAATACCTATAAATTTAGAAGATAAACGAGCTATAGGTTTACTTTTTTTAAAAAGCAATGTGGAATCATGGGACTGGTCTCCACTTGAAGGGTTCACGTACAGAATAAACAGAACTGGTGATAATACAACTGAAATAACACGCTTCTGAAGAAGAATGATTTGGCGCTATTATAAGAAATAAAATATAATTAAACGATTTAATTGCACTTGCATATAATCATTGTCTTTGCCTAATAATCATTGATCACCAACGGGAATAATCATTGATATGCATTGACTGTCACCTATCATCCCAATTTTGAAACGCTATATTCATTAATGCAGAAATAATTCTTAATATTAAAATTGTGAATTTTTTGAAATTTGAAACAAAAAATGGCAATCGTGTTATTCGACATGATTACATTCATAAAACACTTCAATATTATTCTAAGATTAGTTCATTTGGCAGCTAAACAAATACATATTTGAATTCATAAAACATAGAGAAACATATATGAATGCAAGAGTACAGCATGATGAGTAATGAAATCGTCTCTGTACAATTTTATAACAATGAACATTTTAAAAAGTCATTCATGAAACTCATCTCAAAAAGGATGGATTCTTTCCTTTTCACTGTAGGATATTTAGTTGTTGTGTAAACAATCTTATTAAATTTGGTATTTAAGTATTAGACCGTCTTCGCCAACTCATTTAGCAACTCATTGGCGACGACTTGAAATTTGGCGATAGAGTTGGATGGTATAATACGTATCTTAAATTCTAATTAATAATGAGTTACCGTACGATACGTAATATTTTAAAGATAAGACAAACGCTTTTGAGATTGAAACATATCTTTATTGTGGGTATTTTATTGAAAGATTAGATAAGAAAATAAAAGATAAAACTGGCTTTTTTTAAATAGAAAATTTGAAAAGTCATTTTGAATTTGTTGAAAGATTCGAATTTTGGAGAGAAGTTCTTGATTCTTGCATTTTATGAATGGATATTTTTTTCAGTGAAATCTAATATCTTTTTATAATATATTTCAGGTTATTATTATTTTTTTGGTAAGAATGGTTGGAGCAGTGTTAGTCTGAAATGGATTGATGTGTTTATTGAATGACGTTTATTGTTAATTTACTATTATAATTAGAAGAAATATTTATATTATTTAATATTAAGCTATTTAGGTGAAGATATATTTTAAAGAACTGATGTCTTCATTTGATGTTTGACAAGAATTTCAGTTTCTATTTAAAAAGTTTTGAAATCGGAGCGTTTTAAATTAACTTTTGAGGACATTTAGAATAAACTTTTGAAGTAAAAAAGAGTAGAGTATTATTTAATTTAAAAGATATTAAAGATTAGATTAGAATATTATGTAGATTAGAATGTTATATAATTTAAAAAATTAGAATATTTTTTCAGTTATGTAACTTAACTTAAAATTGTTGCAGAAAAAACTTATTAGAGTGAATTTTCAATACCTGTTCTTATTCGTTAGTTTAAAATTAAGAGATAAAGTATAAAAAGAAAATATTTTAATAGTTGTCAAAAATCAAGTATTTTTAAAGAAATTTTTTAATATTTTAATAGGAAAAATGAGTTATATAACATGTGATATTATTTTTAAATTTAAATTAAGATTCAAGGTAAAGATATAATTTGTTAATTTAAAAAACCTTTTTTTTGTAAAATTTAGAAAAAATATCCAGGTACATTTTAAATACCTGATTTAAATGATAAATTTAATAAAATAATATAAAATATAAGCAGTAAAAAATAATTTTGAAAGATTAAAAATGACAAGGTAATTTATCATACCTTTTTGATATTATATAATTAAAAAAAAGATAAATAAAGTGGCATTTTATTAAAATTTAGATCAAGATAGAAGGTAAAAATACCTTTGATGAATTAGAAATAAATAATGTCATTTGAAGAATTTAGAAAAATGTTCAGGTAATTTTAATACCTGATAAAAATTTAATAACACATAGTAGAATGTAACTTTCAGAAAATTTCGATATTATATAAAGTAGAAGGTATTTCAGAATACCTTTACGATATTTAAATAAATTTAGAATGTTATTGTTATGGTTTTATTGAATTGAATTTTAAGAAGATGTAAGGTAAAAATATACCTTTTTTAGATAATAATTTAATGAATATCAGATATTACAATTTAGATTAAACTCCAGGTATAGTTTAATACCTGTTTTAATGAGGAAAAATGTATTTTTGATTTTAAAAAAATGCATATAAAAATTTTGAACAACATATAATGGAATTTTAAGTCACCTAAAATGTGCAAACGAATAAATTTATTTTAAACTGTGTTAATTGATTATATTTAAAGATTAGGTGAGTTAAAATTTGGAAATTCAAATAAGAACAGGTATTGAAAAATTAACAAGATTTCTAGTGAGAAAATTATTACAAGACGTTGTTTACTTTAAATATATTTTAGAGTAGTAACTGAAATTTTTGTCAAATATAAGTTTAGAAAAAAATATTATGTTTTAAAAAAGTCCTTTTCTATATGTTTTAAATTAAATATTTTGATTTTGTCTTAAAAATTTTTTACCGATTTTTAGGAGATTTCTTTCGATGAGTGATATTTTTAAATGCTTTTTTGAATCTGCTCCATTCTTTTTTTTTTTCTTTTTTATGGCTTCACATGAGCTAGATGATTTGATGGTCAATGATGATAAAGTAAAATATGGGTCTTCATAAGTGGTATTTGCTTCTTGAATAGGGGAATGGTTGTCAAGGATTTTGCTATTATCTTGTTCTGCTTCTTCAGGGATTATTTTTTGCAAATCAATTTTTTCGGGCATTTTATCTTCTTTGGTATGAATACTTGAAACTGCTTGAATATTTTGAGTTTGTTGTTTGACTATGATATATTCTTCTGTTGGAGGAGCTGGTGTTTTGTCTGTAATTTCATTTCTTTCTTCTGTTTGAGTTTGTGCTTCAATTTTTATTTTTAATTCGCTGCGTACATTTATCGTTTGAGTCCCAATGGTGGCTGTTTTGCTTGTAAAGGTTTGTGTAGAAATGTTCTTTGTTTGTTTGTTATTAGGTATCTGAACTACTTTATGGTGGGATCTATTGATTTTCTTTTTCTCTGGATAATTTTTAAGATAATTAATACTGTTAAGCACGTGAGAAGGGTTATTAAATCGAGAGTGATGCAGAATTTCAAGCAGTTGATGATAAAGATTGCTGGTAGCCAGAATTGTAGGAATATTTTTCGTTGATTCATATTGAAGAAGGATGAAAACCTGAAGACGAAGAAAAAAATGATAATTTAAGTTAAGAGATGATTGGCAGGAAACACTGTTTATTAATTCACGGGGAAAATTTCGAATTTGATGAACTTTGATAAATGAGTTTTCTAAAACTGTGAAAATAATTTTCCTGCTATTTTATTTAGTTTAGAAACAGAAATCTGCAAATTGATTGTCAAGACAAATAACCAGTTCTTATACATCTAGTTGAGAACGTTTATAATTTTCCATAAAAAAATGAGAAACAGACTTTATGAAAAAATTACGCTTATCTATATCAGGTATTTGGAAATTTGGAGTCAAACCTTTTTTCAGAGCTAATATACTTTTCCTACACTTATAATATTATAAAAGATGAAAATAGTTGTACATATAAAACTATATATAAGACTTATATATAAGAGTATATTTAAATCTACATTTTCGATACTACAGATTTTTTGTTTCATTTTAATATCACATAAATTATAAATTTGATTTGTTTGAACATTCGATTTCAAAAAAGAGAGAGAAACTAACTTTACATAAAATTTAGAATAGACAATTTGAGGGTATAGCGATATTGAATCTGTAAAGTCGTCTGAGTTATTTGATTTTTTATTTAACTTTTCGACTCGTAATACTATCATTTCGTTCAAAATGTATAACAAATGAAGATTAGTAAATTTCACGCTTGGCTTTTCTCTCAAACTTAATTAGGTCCCTACATTTAGCTGAAATATCCAGCTAAATGTAGGATGTTTTCTCGAATATCCAGCTAAATGTAGGATGTTTTCTCGAATAAATATGTGTTTTCTCGAAATAACGTTTAGTAAATATTATATTTACCTTTGCCATCTCGTAGCTCTTAGTTTGGATTAAATTCAATATTTTTTAACCGTTTAAAGAACGAAAACAAATTTTGAGTTGTTACTTCTTTTTCTCAATGCATGTGTAGGGGAAGAGTACAATTTGTACGGAAAAATCAGCCTTGAAATGTGACTTATATTCTACATTACATCTACTTTAAAAAAAAAAGTCATGTAAAAAAAGAATACAATATCATTTGAAGCGTGCAGAGAAAGACACTTAATTCATTAATGCTTTAAATGCTTACAGGCATATTATAACAAACTACATGTATTATTTGAACATTTGAAAATTTATTGCTATTTTTAAGAAGTTTGTAAGCAAAGAAATTATCTTAATTAAACACACTTTGAGATAAATATCAATAGGAGACATGAATGAAAATTCGTTAATACTTGCAGAATTTGACTTACTTGAAATAGATGATGTTTACTTCTTCAGTTTTAAATTGGTGACTGTGTATTACTGTTACTTTTTTGGCATATTTATATATTTGCGAAATAAAAGTGTAGGCAGCAAATTCACAGCTATGGTTGCAGATGTTCAAAAAGAAAGACTTGAGATTCTGTTGTAAAAATAATTGAAAGGTATCTGTTGTGAAACACTGCAATTTTCAAAGTTCTTTAACAGTAGATTCACTGCTCTTTCAACAGTTCTATCAACAATGGGGTTAAATTGAATACAATTTAATTTCGCCCAGTATTTATGATTTAAAAATGTATAGAATACAACCAGCGACACCGCTTTCCCCACACAATTCCACCTTACACTACATTAAAATTATTATCCCAGAGTGAACCTTTCATTGCATTGGCAAACGATTGTTACAAAACTAAAACTTTTGGTTTCAATTCAGCGCAATTCCCGAATCTATTGTAGGATCTTTCAGGAACTTTTCTGGCGATTAATCCCCGACAAGCATTTAATAGTGCATGAAAAGCATAACTTTTTAGACGTGTTTTTTCAAACCAACTTAAACTAAAATTTATACATTGCACTATATTTAAACTCAAAAAATCCCATGAAAAATGTTATTAATACGTCATTACGTTTTTGGTGTATAGAGTGTACATATTTTTGAACGAACGAAGGCGAAACTCTTATTTGACTTGGTTCAAAATTTGATATGCGTCTACATTACGAATTTCAGTTTTGCCCATCGAATGTTATCTGTTTAGCTCTTTGGTTTCGTTATGATCTTGTCAAAACATATAAACAGACTGTTAGACATACTTCCTCTAAACTTATTATGCTCAAAATCGGATATAAAGACTATATGCTTATTTTAATCCATTTAGATAAAAGCTTTTTTAAGTTATATTTCTCACAAACAAATTCACTGAAAGGTATTTTGACAGAATGACACATTTGAAATATGTTTGATCAACTCTGTTAGGTCAGAAACGTGTCAATTTATTAAAGTCACGTTTTCAAAACTGTTGGCATTTAATAAGAATTCTCCATGCTGAGTACCAAACTAAAGACTGGATATAATTAAATGCCCTTTTTTTTAATAAAATCCTTTTTTGAAATCCCTAAAGTGGATATCGTTTAATTTCGGATAAGAGTTTTAAAAAAATACGTTCAATTAAACCTTTCCTCTATTTTTTTATCATGTACCTCCAATTTTTTTCTCTTTGAATAAAGGCAGAAATTCCTTTAAGAAGCGATCAGATGTTCGTTTCTTATTCTTGAAAGCTGGAGTGGAAAATAGAACGCAACAAATCGAGGAATGTTAAACATTCGTTACGTAGTCGTTACATTGGTTGAAATTTCCTGTGTATACGCGAAAGATTTAAAAATTTGTAAAATTTGAGTGGAACAATGAAAAGAAAGATGTAAGAGCTTTAAAATAATAGGATGAACACGTCTGTCAAAATTCGCAATTTAAATATGTTTTACTGTGAAAGTCATTAATGCCGAATTTCACAAAGTTTGTATATAAACATTAATCTTTTCTGACAGACTGGTCCCCAGAGAGATAAATAAGAAATATAGGTTACAATACGATGAATATTTGCAGGCAAAGTATTCTGAAAGCTACATTTTGGAATAGCGCCATAACTTCTTGCTCCTTTAAATATACTCCATTTACTGATTCTTTTAAAATTGCAGGAAGTTGGGGCCTTCCATAATTTGATTATGATTTTTTTTGGTGAGAAATCATGAACCTTAAGCATGAGTAACATATTTCAATGAAAATAATTCAAACAATATTCACCAAAACACAACTGCTCAAAAATGAAGACTAATTATTCAGAAACTATTTGTAGTTATCTGTTATCGAATTATTCTTGTCTAATTGATTGCTACAATTTTATATATAATATTTTTATATATAAGAATTCCTATAGATGGCCACAAAAACTTCGGAAGAAAATCGAAAAAAAAAAACAAGAAAAAAACAGCACTTGTATTGACTGTACAGTCGATGGGTATGCAATATTTTTGGTGAGAAGAGTTTTCTTCTGTGGTTATAGTTAAAAGACATTATTATTCAAAATATGGACACCAATTTCTGGCAGCGAATTTCTTTAGGAGACAAGATTAAAAGTTTAATGGAGGAGTTTTAGGCTAAGGCCTGTTTGTTTAATCAGTGATGCGGTGGTTGAAATAGGTGATGAATGGATTCGTCGAATTCCCATGAAAATGGTCTGCAAAATCCAGCAGATAACTGTAACTGTGCCTAAGATTGAAAGGGTCGTTAATATTGCCTTTTATCGAGACGGCGCATCTTAAAAGAGCCCGACAAAGAGCAGTTGCGTACATCAAAATTTTCTCTGCAGATGAATTGACTGTGTCCTCCTCTTTCACCGGATTTAACTTCTTTGGATTTTTCAAATGTGCGTTTACTCTAAACATTCCATCTTTAAGGCTACTGGTCCAGATTCGAAATCAAATCACATCTTCTCCTCATGGAATGAATTATGTCAAGTCTTAAACACCCCAATTAGGGATCTCATCTTGAAATTTTTTAATTTCAGTAGTAAAGACTCAAGTCAATTTTTTAACTTTTATTCCTAGAATTTCTCATAATTTCTTAACCTCCTTTTTCGTGAAGCTTCTAATAATTATATTCTTTAGAAGGAATTAGAAACACATAATGCATGTTAAGTATTTGATTAAATTGAACCCAAAATATATAAAAATCATATTCTTGTTAACATTATTAGTGTAATATATATCCTTTGAGTAAATTGTGACAAAAAATTAACTAATTTTGAAAATTTCTGTATTTTTTTAAAAAATTTCAATGAATATTACAAGCTCTGAATCAGAAGAGATGTTCTCATGAATCTCCTTGGATTCTCGAATAAGTACACATTCCCAAATAAAAATTTTGAGTTACATTTCAAATAATACAAAAAAGGGGGGAAATGCAATCTGTAAAATACACGGAGATGCAAATGGTTGTAAAATGACTTAATCCACAGAGTGTAGGCAAAATATTGTACCTATTAAGAATAATTAATAAGAAAAGCTATTTTAACTTTATACATGCTTTCTTTTTATTTTGACCCTTAATTTAAAAGGGGTTCTTTTTACTTCTATGCCCCTTTTCAACCCAAATGAAGGGCAATATCGTTAATTAACCCATTAACCGGTTTGCCCGTACTACGTACGTGCATCTATTTATCGAATTTCGATAGTTGTAACAAAAAATAAATCATTCATAACAATTATAATTCAATAGTAAAATGACTTCGAATACGTAGATAAGCCTAGTATTCCATGAATTTCCATTTGAATCAAAGTAAGAAAATATTCCCAAAATAGAAGGTGTCATCTTGTTAGATAGTAAGGAAAATAAACCAGTTAAGGGGTTAAAATGCCGTGTACGAAAAAAAACTGATTACGTGTACATATGGATGCGAAACCTAATGCAATTAAAAAATATCAATCAAAGGTCTCGCAAAAATCAACTCGACGCGCTGTAAAGGAACTTTTCGTTACTCAGAACACACCGTTTCAGCTTTTATTCAAGAGGCTTCGTTAATGCAATAAACATAAATGCTAATTAAAGGTAAAGTTATGATAAATTGCTCATGCCTTGAAACCAAACGACAGCAACCAACATAATAATGGAAACTACTATTTTAAATGCATCTGGATTTTGGATCATGGAACATTTTGTAAGCAAGGTAAATAAATACAATGAAGGATTAAGGGATTCTGAAGAGAATTTGTTCAATATAAAGATACACTCAGAAGGTTCATGCTTGGTGTGGATTGTAACAGTGGGAGTTTTTTGGATTTTTCTTTTCCCCTTTTTAACCTGAATATTCCGTTATAGAAATGGCTTATTTGGATATTGCGCAGTTGTTTCGAAAGCAGCATATAGAATACAAACTAAAGATAATTTAAAGGTAGGTCAGTGACTTTCACAATTTAAGTTCATGAATTTCACGATGGTTTGAAAAATATTCACTTACAGCACTGCTCCCACTTCTCGGGACATAACTCTGTTAGCCTTTTTATCTGGTGGCGTTTTGAAAGGCAGAGTGCTTGCAATACCAACTCCCAACAAGGATATATAAAACGAATTGTTAATGGAAGATATATCAATGGTAACAACAGGTATGCTTTTAAATATTTATCCCGAAATTGAATGTTTTTTGCGTAATCTCAGACTTAAGAAATGAACACAAACGTCTTAGGAGGATGTAGGAAAAACTCCGTTTGAAGCATGAATCGAAATAAAAGAGAGACATTTATACATCTATGTCTTTATAAAATTAGACATATGTCTCTCTGAATGCAAATGGGCAGTCGAAATTAGCAATGCACCTTAAAATAGAGTTAGCAGGACAGCTATCAGACAGTGATTATTACCCAGATACAGAGATGTTCAAATAGGAAATCGCGAGTAGAAGAAACAATATGCAAGAGGAGATGTTTTGGAGAGCTATGGATATGTTGCAAAATGGGGCAAGAGAATCTGCTGTCTCCTGACAAATAATGTGCCTCGTGGTGTCATTTACAGACTGGGGAACCATTAATAAAGGGATTAAAGCACTAACAGAGGACATGTGACTGGACGTCGGACAATCACTACATGTTCCAATGTGCAGTATGCCGGTAAATAATTACAATTCGAAAACTTTTTTTTTCTAGTTATCAGCTGCAAGAGGAAGTTTCCTATCCCGCCAAACTGCCTTGTGCGATCTCTATGACGGCGGCATTTCCCTCGAAGCCTTTCGCATAAAGGCGGCCTGGTCGTTCCCCAAGTCAAGTCAGAGTGCAGTTTCATTTGGCACTTAAACATCGCAGCAGGACACTAGAGCAGTGGGACCACGCGCTCTTAACGGATAAGTCTCCATTTTATCGATTCCCGAAGGGCAGGGATAAGGTTAGAGCTAGTGGCCGGGTACGGGGATCGAAACATTGTCAAAAGGAGCAGTTATAGAGATTCCCATTTACTTTTCTGGTCAAGCATAGCATTGAACACACAAACCGAATGCTCATAAAATTTCCAAATATTCACTGGAGGTTTCAACATTGCTGTCTCATACCGTGTCCAAATATTACACCCTCTTGTGTACTGGCACGATATTTATTGACATAAAGACCGCCCGTTTGGGTTGTGAATTTTCAATACATTCTCTTATTAAGAAAGAAAGTTTTTATCGGCATTGAAAACAGGTTGAATGAAAATTAGTTCACTTTTTCTTAATTCACCAAACTGAATAAAATGAATACTAGCTTGCTATTTTTATGTCCATTAAAATGCTCCCCTCTTCCTAATTTTAAGGTTTTAATGCAGTGACCAAATTCAATCTTTTGTCGCTTTAATTTGTTTTGATATTTTCGATGCATTTGGTGGGTCATTCTTATGGACCCTAGTGGAGGCCGTATTTTCAGAAATATCGGTTTGATTAATTGTAGAATGTAATGTCTTATGTTTGCTCTTGGCAACTCCAAATGCCCTTCATTTGTTCTCAAACGTTTTTTTTTTCTTTTTTTATAGAAACATTTAAAATGCTACATCTAATTTGTATATCAGTTTTACAGATGATGAGGAACGTCTTTTCCAAAAGTATGCAGGAGGGATATGGATTTCAAGTCAAATGCCAAATGTTGGGTCTTTATTTCAAAGAATTACATCGAGTATTCTCAAAAGTTCATGAGCTTTTCATACTCAAAAGGTATTCAGCAAATTTAGTTTTTCAAATTACATTTAGTTACTTTCCCTAAAGTAGAAATACATTTGAAGCAATGTGTACATTTTTTCAAATTATGTTACACCTGCATTCAATTTTCTAAGGTAAAACTTACTACTTACTTGCCAACGATTGTCATCTGCTCATCATAAGAGCAAGAGGTAATAGTAGTGAACCAAACCCCCTGAATATGTTAATGGTTTGCATTGAATCAGATAATTGAATTGTTCAAATTGCGTGTAGTTACTTCAACTCATGCAATAATATGTCCTCCAATGCTCACATTTTCAAATTATATTAAACCATCATTAAATTTTCGAAGAAAAGATTTACTTATTAACGATTGAGATTTCTTCATCATCAGATTAAGAAGTAATAGTTGGGAACTAACACCCCTAAATCCTTTTATGAATTTTACATAAGAGTTTACTAACAATGTTATCTTAGTTCTTGTAACTGAGGAGAAGCATTTTAAGTCATATTTTGAATGCAGTGTATCTACCATTCTCAAGAGACTATTCAAAAACTCTACGTAAATATATTAAAAACTAAGACTGAATTATCCTGTCACTATTATTGTCCCATATTTTTTGTTTCCTGACTCTAACATTATTAATCGTCTCCTGTTATTTTTGTTCTACATTTTTTTCCATTTATAAAGCAATTCTAAAACACGTTTTTCGTGCAGCTTTTCCAAAACTGATAAATTGAAATGATTGACTTAATTCTAATATTCGTATATAATTTTCGCTCTTAAATTCAAATCGTTGTAATAGTTTAATCATGTATTGAATTTTTTCAATGTTTTATATTTTTTAAAATCTAAAGAAGAATTTTGTGAAAGATCTGCGTATTGTAAAACTCGAATAGAAAGCGGTGAAGTAAAAATACCCCTAAATTTAGAAGAGAGACGAGCTATACGTTTACTTTTTTAAAAAGCATTGTGGAATCACGTGACTAGTCTCTACTTGAAGGGTTCACGTACAGAACAAACAGAACTGGTGATAATACAACTGAAATAACACGCTCCTCAAGAAGAATGATTTGACGCAATCATTTAAATAAAAATATATTTAAGCGAATTAACTGCAATTTCATAGAATCACTGACTTCGCCTGACCAGCTGATCACCAACGGGAATAATTATTGATACGCATTGATTTTCACCTATTATCCCAATTTTGATAAGCTATATCCATTATTATAGAAATAAATTCTAAATATTAAAATTGTGAGAGATTTTTTGAAAATTAAAATAATGGCAATCGTGTTATTCGACATGATTTCATTCATGAAATACTTCAAGATTATTCTAAGATTACTTCATTTGGCAGCTAAACAAGTACTTAATTGAATGCAGAAAACATAGGGAAACATATATTAATGCAAAAGTAGAGCATGATGAGTAATTAAATCGTCCCTTTACAATTTTATAACAATGAACATTTTAAAAAGTCATACATGAAACACATCTCAAAAAGGGTGGATTCTTTTCTTTTAACCTTAGGATATTTAGTAGTTGTGGAAAGAGGCTTATTAAATTCGGTATTTACGTATTGGACCGTCTTCGCCAACAATCGCCAATCGTTTAGGAACTCATTGCCGAAGACTTGAAATTTGGCGATAAAGTTGGGCGGTCTAATACGTAAGTATCTTAAATTCTAATCAATAATGAGTTACCGTACGATACGTAATAGTTTAAAGATAAGACAAACGCTTTTGAAATTGAAAAATATCTTTATTGTAGGTATTTTGTTGAAGATAAGAAAATGTAAAATAAAAGATAAAACTGGGTTTTTTTAATAGAAAATTTGAAAAGTTATTTTGAATTTGTTGAAAAATTCGAATTTTGAAGAGATATTCTTGATTCTTGCAATTTATGAATGGATATTTTCTTTTTTTTCGGTGAATTCTAATATTTTTTAATCTTTTAATATTGTATTTTTGGTTGTTATTATTGGTTTTTGGTAAGAATGGTTGGAGCAGTGGTTGGCTGAAATAGAATGCTGTTTTTATAGAATGACGTTTATTGTTAATTTGCTATTATCATTGGAAGAAATATTTGTATTATTTAATATTGAGCTATTTAGGTAAAGAGATATTTTAAAGTACTGATGTCTTCATTTAATGTTTGACAAGAATTTCAGTTTCTATTTAAAAAGTTTTGAAAACGGAGCGTTTTAAATTAACTTTTGAGGACATTTAGAATAACCTTTCGAAATAAAAAAGAATAGAATATTATTTAATTTAAAAGATATTAAAGATTAGATGAGAATATTATTTAGATTAAAATATTATTTAATTTAAAAAATTGGATTTTTTTTCCCGTTATATTGTACTGTAACTTTAAACTGTAGCAAAAAAAAATCTATTAGAGTACATTTTTAATACCTGTTCTTATTCGTTGGTTTAACATTAAGAGATAAAGTATAAAAAGAAAATATTTTAATAGTTTTCAAAAATCAAGTATTTTTAATACATTTTTTTAATATTTAAAAAGGAAAAAAGAATTATATAACATGTTATTTTATTTTTAAATTTAAAACAAGATTCAAGGTTAAAATATACTTTGTTAATTTAAAAAACCTATTTTTTCTTGTAAAATTTAGAAAAAATATCCAGGTACATTTTAAATACCTGATTTAAATGATAAATTTAATAATGTTATACAAAATGTAAACTGTAGGAAATAATTTTGAAAGTTTAAAACTGTCAAGGTAATTTAACATACCTTTTTGATATTACATAATTAAAAAAAAGATAAATAAAATGGCATTTTATTAAAATTTAAATCAAGATTGAAGGTAAAGAAATACCTTTGATGAATTAGAAATAAATAATTATCATTTGAAGAATTTAGAAAAATATTCAGGTAATTTTAGATACCTGTTAAATTTAATAACATAATGTTAATTGCAACTTTCAGTTTATTTCGATATTTTAGAAAGAAGAAGATATTTCAGAATACCTTTACGATATTTATATAAATTTAAACTGTTATTGTGATGATTTTAAAGAATTGAATTGAATGAAGGTGTAAGGTAAAAATTTACCTTTTTTTAGAAAAGAATTTAATGATAATGAGGTATTTCAATTTAGATGAAACTCCAGGTATAGTTTAATACCTGTTTTTATGAGAATAAATTTATGTATGATAAAAAAATGCATATAAAAATTTTGAACGACATAGAATGGAATTTTAAGTCAACTAAAAATGCAACCGAATAAGTTTATTAAAAAAAGGTTTTGTTCAATGATTATATTTAAAATTTAGGTGAGTTAAAATTTGGAAATTCAAATAAGAACAGGTATTTAAAAATTCTCAAGATCACTAGTGAGAAAATTATTACAAGAGGTCGTTTGTTTTTAAATGGATTTTAGATTAGTAACTGAAATTCTTGTCAAATATAAATTAAAGAAAAATATTTTGTTTTTCTAAAAGTCCTTTTCTTTATGTTTAAAATTAAATATTTTGATTGTGACTTTAAAAAAGTTTACTTATGCTTAGGAGATTTCTTTCGAGGAGTGATATTTTTAAGTGCTTTTTTAAACCTGCTCCAACCATTCTTTTTCTTCTTTTTTATTTGTTCATTTGAGTTGGATGATTTGACGGTCAGTGATGATAGAGTAAAATACGGGTCTTCGTAAGTAGTATTTGCTTCTTGAATAGGGGAATGGTTGTCAAGGATTTTGCTATTATCTTGTTCTGCTTCTTTAGGAATTATTTTTTGAAAATTAATTTTTTCAGGTATTTTATCTTCTGTGGTATGAATACTTGAAATTGCCTGAATATTTTGAGTTTGTTGTTTGACTATGATATTTTCTTCTATTGGTGGAGCTGGTGTTTTGTCTGTAATTCCATTTCTTTCTTCTGTTTGAGTTTGTGCTTCAATTTTTATTTTTGATTCGCTGCGTATATTTATCGTTTGAGTACCAAGGGTGGCTGTTTTGCTTGTAAATGTTTGTGTAGAAATGTTCTTTATTCGTTTGTTATCAGGCATTGGAACTACTTTATTTTTGGATCTATTGGTTTTCTTTTTCCCTGGATAATTTTTTAAGATAATTAATACTGTTAAGCACGTGAGAAGGGTTATTAAATCGATAGTGATGCAGAAATTCAAGCAGTTGATGATGAAGATTGCTGGCAGCCAGAATCGAAGGAATATTTTTCGGTGATTCATATTCAGGAAGGATGAAAACCTAAAGAAGAAGAAAAATGCATATGTATTTCTCTGAAATGGAAGATATGATTGACAGGAAACATTTCTTATTAATTTCTTGGCAAAACTTTCGAATTTGATGAACTATGATAAATGCTGTTTCTAAAACTAGAAAAATAATTTTTCTAACGATCTGTAGTGGAAAAGGGAATGAAAACACAATTTAAACAGTTTCATATAAATACAGTTTAAACAAGAATTTTATTAGGTTTCCGTGATACTTTCCAAAAATTAAAGTAAACTCATTAATGATAGTTAAATTTGACCTAACTTTAAAATTTAAACACTATTCGTTTTAAAAGGTATACCTTTTTCTTTTAAATTCAAAAGAAATCTAAAGTATTTGATTTAATTGCTTAAAAAATCACTATTTCTATGAAATTCAAACTTATATAATTTTTTAAAAACTAAACTTTTATTTTTTAAAGATGTGGATGCTACATCTCACTCTCTGGGATACATTGAGAAATGTCTACACCAAGTAGATGTTCCCTTATCTACATTTTATAGTTGTATAAGTTTTTAAAATATGTTTGTCAAATTAAACTTATTTATTTAGTTATTTTTCTTTTATTTCTTGGCCACCTGCACTAAAACATTTGGGCAGGAAAACGTGTTAATGAATCAAAAGTAATAACTTACGTAACTTGAAAAATCTGTTTAGTGCATGAAACCTTAAAAATTTTTCTGTTTCTTCATCATTGAAATATTTATGTTTTATATTTTTAAACAAAACCATAAGCTGATTTTATGAGCGTCGATAAAATATGGGCAAAAATTTATTTTAATAACGTGGGAAAAACTAATGGTTATTTCGGGAAATAGGGGAAATCAAAGTCATTTTTTAAAATTAATGAGATTTACTGCTTCGTTTAGTAGTTATCCGCAATTTATTTATACCATTTACAAATACATTAAAATTTTGCATCCTTTCTCAATAAATTTTCAATTTTTAGTGGTGCAATGTGCTGATAATTTCTTAACGTTCAAATATTTTAAGGTCTTAACTTCTAAGCTTTTAACATAATAACATATTAAATTCTAAGTTTTTAAACATAATAAAAAAAATCGAAACAAAGAATCGAATATTAATATATATTCAATATCAATTTTCATTCATTTCGTTCGAATTGCTGAAGCGATATTTTAATCAGTTACGCGTCCAGCATCCATCAATTGGGTCAGGATTTGTACGGATCGGTCAAGTCAAAAGGCATCAGTGTTCAATCTAATACTCTATTTAATAAATAACTTGACCTTCCTTTTTTTGATTTTAGCATTCAGTTATCATTAAACTTATTATTAGTATATATATCACAACATGAACTTGTTCACTATCAACTAGAAAATGTCATTAAACTTACGGGTAAAATAACCAATGTTATTCTATTTTCAAAGATTTTTAACATTATAAATGGAACACGAAAGATACGATGGATGATTTGTAAATTTTGTCATTTGCTGTCCTCTCAAACTTAATTATGTAACTATGTTTGGCTATTATAACCAGTATGAATATGCGTTTTTTAAGAAGAAAGTATAATAACATGCAAATCACAATTACCTTAACCATCTCGAAGTTTTTTGCTTATATTAAATTCGTATTATTTCAACGCTTCAGATTCAAGGCAAATTTTGAGTTGTTATTTCTTATTGACAATGTATTTTACAAGGGTGAGAACAATTTGAAGGGAAAAGTTGACCACGAAATGTTACTTACATTCAATATTACATAATATTATTTTTACAAAAAAAATTTAATCTTCATCATGTAATAATAGGTATCTATTCATTTGAACAATAAAGAGAAAGACATTTTTATTTAATTAATGCTTTAAATACTTATAATCGCATTATAACAAACTAAGTGAATTATCAGAAAATTTATTATTATTTTTAAGCAGTTTTGTAAGTAAAAAAACTATCTGAATCAAACAACACTTTAAGATAAATATCAATATGAGGCAGGCCAGAAAATTCGATAACATTTTCAGAATTTGACTTACTTGATGATGTTTAATTCTGCAGTTTTCTATCGACGACTGTTAATTGCTTTTTTTTAGGAATATTGAAATATTTGAGAAATGAAAGTCTTTGTCATAAACTCACAGCTGTTGATGATCTTAAGCAAAAAGAAAGACTTGAGATTCTGTTGTTAAAGTAGTTCAAAAGTATTTGTTGTGAAACAATGTCATTTTCTGGATTATTTAACAGATGATTTTTAACAGTTCCATCAACAATGGGGTTAATCTGAATGCAATTTAATTTCACCTAGTATTTAAGCTTTAAAATTTTTTAGAATATACCAACTTTACTTGTCACCCCAAAACTTTCTACCATACACTCAAATAAAATTGTTATCCCAGAGTAAACTTTGCGGAGCATTGATAAACAATTGTTACAAAATATTAGCTTTTAATTTCAATTTAGCGCAGTTTACTTTTCTGACAATTTATATTTGGCATAAGGTTAATAACATCTGAAAAGCTTATTTGTGTTTTGGGAGCGTCTTTCCCAACCAACTCAAACTAAAATATAAACTAGGCACTGTACTTAAACTAAAAAAATCTAATACAAAATGTTATTAATTCACGTCATTACGTTTTTGATGTATTGAGTGAGCATATTTCTGAACGACCGAAGGTCAAACCTTTGTTTACTTCGTTCAAAATTTGATATGCGTTTATATTATATATGTTTGCTCTCTGTGTCGACTTTTATTTATCTAGCTCTATTTGTTTTATTGTCATTCTGTCGAAACGTATGAACAGACTTTCAGACATATTTCCTCTCTGCGGATTATTATCAAAATTTGATAACATCTACAAAATTGATACAAAAATTATAAGCTTAATTTAATCATTTGGAAAAAGGCGATTTTTGTTTATCTTTATCACGGAGAGATAGATAGACAAAACAACATTTTTTAAACGAGTTTTTCCAATTCTCGGAAGACAGTAAAACGAAGAAATTCACGAGTTCAAAACTGTTGATATTTTCTAATCTTTCTCCATGCTGTGCACCCGACAAAGTAAAGACTGAATGTAATTAAATACTTTTTTAAAAACAAAATTCCTTTTTGGAATTCCCAAGGTTGCACATCATTTAATCTCCATAAGGATTAACCAAAACCGAGACGATAAATGAATTCTTTCCACTGCTTTTTTCTTTATCGAATTCCACCAATTTCTTCCCTTTGAATCAAGGGAGAAACACTTTTGAGAAAATACAAGAAGCTCGATTCTTATTCCTAAAAGCTAGAATTTAAAATACGTATCCGAATGCACAAAAATATTAAACACACGTTACGTTGTCGTTACATTGATAGAAATTTTCTAGTGGTTAAAGTTAAGACATTTTTTTTCAAAACATGGGCAAAAATTTCGAATTTGTTCAGGAGATCGGACAAGAATTTTAAAGGTATTTTAGGCTAAGGCCATTTCGTTTAATCAGTAATGCGACGGTTGAAATAGGTGATAAATGGAATCGTAAAATTCCCACGAAAATGGTCTGTTAATTTCAGCAGATAACTGCAACTGTACCCAAGATTGAAAGGTGCGCTAAAAAAATTCTTTAGGGCAAAGCGCATCTTGAAACAGCCCGACAAAGCACAGTTGCCTAAATCAAAATTTGCTCTGCGGATGAATGGACTGCTGTGATACTATTCTATGTTCTCTTTCGACAGATTCAACTCCTTTTAACTTTTTTATTGTCGAATTACTGTGAATAATCCACCCTTAAGACCATTTGACCGGTTTCGAAATCAAATCTTATCTTGTTCCTAAAAAATGAAATATTATAAGTTTTAAACGACCTAATAAGGAATCTCATATTGATTTTATTATTGCTGTATGACTCAAGTGAATTAAGAATTTTTATATCTAGAGTTAATAATATTTTTTTAATTTTCTTTTTTGTGAAGTTTCTAGTGATTGTGTTCTTTAGATGCTAATCATAGGATGAAGAAACACATATGACATTTAAAAATTATTTTTTAAATAAACCTTTTATTTTAAAATCGCATTCTTGTCGAGTTATTCATGTAATATACATAATTTACAAAAAATCTGACAAAAAATAAATTTTAAAAATTTGTATATTTTTTTAAAGAATTTCCATGAATATTATAATCTATGAGCTAGACGATACGTGTTCTTGAATCTCCCGAGGCCTGGAAATAAGAACACATTCCCGCTCTAAAATTGTACTTTTTTGATGGTTTTGATACAATAAAAATAACAGGCAAAAAGGGAATGTGTAAAATATAAGGGGAGGACGCTGATTATAAAATTACTTAATACAGAGTGTAGGTAAAATATTGTAAAGAAGAATTATTAGAAAACGTAATTATAATTATGAAGAAAATATATTGTGGCAATATAAATGCTCACTTTTTATTTTGACCTTTAAGCAATTTTCTTTACATGTATGAGTAGTTTTAACCAAATTAAGGCTAACATCGGTAATTAAAAATGGCGTGTATGAATGAAAAAGCTGAGAGCACGTAAAAATAGACTCGAACCCTAAGCGTTTTAAAAATACCAAGCAAAGAACTCGAAAAATCAATTGGTCGTGCTTTAAATAAACTTTTCTTTACTCAGAACACAGTGTTTCGGCTTTTATTCAAGTATTCGTTTGAGTGCTAATAAAAGGTAAATTGTTCAAGCCTTGAAACCAAATGGCAGAAGCCAACATAGTAGAGGAAACTTCAATCTTAAGTAATAGTAAAGTAGTAAAGGAAACTGCTATATTCTATCTGTTTCTCGGATGACAGAGTCTGCATGTAGCGATGATTCTCCAAATTCAGAGACAGTCAAATCGGAAAGTACGAGTAAAAGAAGCCATTTGCTGGAAGAGATGCGTTGGAGAGCTGTCGATATGTTGCTGTTATGCTGGGTCCGTAAACATTGCACAAAGAGAGCAGCTAACTCTTTGCGGAGTAGTTTCGACCTTACCGGTGAATCCTGAAGAGCAAGCATATGGTTACAGCCATGGACCCGCTACCGGGATCAAAACGTTGTCGAATGCCTCAATTATAAGGATGCCAATTTACTTTTCTGAGTACGCATAGCATTAACACGTTGAGTGCCACGCGGTTTTATAGCGACTTCCCCTTCAGGCCGCGCACGCAGTTATCGTAGTACAGCAATGCGAAGTGCAATACTGGCAAATTAGAATTTACTCGATGGAAATTTTAAAACGTATTTAGGGCGATTGTTTTTTAGCATAATGGAAGGTATTTCTGTTCGAAAGGGAATGCTTACACAAGCATTCATTCAACACGTTAGGTCACGTAGGTATTTCGTTTATAATTTGGAACACTAGAGATAAGTTTACATTGAACTCCACTTTGGGCAGGAGATTTGCTCAGGCTACGGCAAAGTGGTATAAACACCGTAGAAATGTCCTACGTTATTCATTTTAGAAATATTTTACTATTTCATTCAGTCCTCTGTGGTTCTTGGTCCAGTGTACAAAAAGGTTTTTTCTTAACCTTCAGAATGCCAGTTCATGATTCTGAAAGTGACAATAGCGAAGCTGTTTTTGCTAGAAGGCGGTACCCGAGTGTCCCGATTTTTTCTTCATCAGAGGAAGAAGAAGAAAGTGTTGAAGAGTGGAGTGATCCGACTGGAAATCCACCAACTATTCGACCTTTTGTCTCTCCTTCTGGATTTGTGATGGATGGCAGAAGTCTACGGTCGGATGCAGAAGTGGAACATTGCTACGAGGTATTTGTGCCGGATGCTTTAGTCGAAGAAATTGTGGTGCAAACGAAATTGTATGCGTCACAAGAAGTGGAACCTGGCTTCTCGAAGCGCTTGGAAAAAAGGACACCAACAAATAAGTGTAAAATGAAGCAATTCATTGGGCTAATGTTATGGATGAGATTGGTGAGATTACCGGCCATACATTAATATTGGTCCCTTGATCCAGCGTACATGCAAACATTCCCAAAAAGTGTCATGTCGAGATACCGATTCGAACTGTTACTAAGAATGTTGCACTTTGCCGACAATACAAATGATAATGGATCCAACCGTGTGTTCAAAATCCAACCACTTCTAAACGCACTGGAAACAAATTTCAAAAAAAAAAACCATCGGAGGACATACACATCGATGAATCGTTGATTAAGTTCCATGGCCGTATTATAGTTAGGAAATACTTAAAACAGAAGCGCCATAAATACGGAGTGAAAATATATAAATTATGCTGCGAATTCGGATACACATATGCCTTTCGTGTGTACATGGGAAATTCTTTTAAAGAAGAAAATACAACCACTAAAATAGTGATATTCCTTTGCAGGGACTTATTTTATAAAGGACACACGTTATATACCGATAACTGGTATACAAGTTTGGAATTGGTTTCATTGGTTTTATTCATTTGGTTTTATTATTTTATTTATTCACAGGCAACCACTTCTAACTTGAAAGTGATTTTAAATAAATAATAATGACAAACGATTTCTGTAATTTATTATATTATGGGATAAATCTTAGCGCATCTGAATGATTTTAAAGTCAAAATTGATGGAGAACTATTTCCCAAATCGAAGCGCTTTCTGCCTTTTATAATACTGCCAAGTTAGGGTGGTATAGAATATAGAACCATTTTGAAGCGAGATAGCCTAGAACCTTCCGGGAACCTTGGCTGAAGTAAAAGATTTTCACGCCAAGTTAGGTATAAATACCACCGCCAGATTGAATTGAAGCTGCATAATTAGGACCAGCAATTTCCTGCATATTCTGCGAAAAAACGTGTTATGATTTTAGAGAGGTTGTTTTATTAATTCTCAATCTACAAGAACCAGGGAGCGGGATACCATAAGAATCAGAAATTAATATTACATTTTCTTTCAAAATTTTAAAAGATGTATTTTTAATTATAGTAATTAACAGTCATGTAGCTTTTTCCGGAATGTTGTCAATTAAAAAAATTGCCTTACTTCTAAAATAGAACTATAATCTTTGCCCTTTATTTCAAATCATTTTTATCGTTTCATCGTGGATTAATTTTTTCGATCTTCTTATATTTTTAAAATCTAAAGAAGAAGAATTTAGTATAAAAGTATAAAATTTAGCGAGCGTATAAAAGTATAAAATCTGCGTATTCTTCAACTACAACTCGAATAAAAATGGGCAAATCCCAATACTCCGAATTGTAAAAGACATGAGAATCGTACGTTTACTTTATTAAAAGTATTCGAGCGTCATGAGGGTTGTCTCCACAATAAATAAAACAGAAGGCAATACAGATGAAATGACATGGTGCTAATGAAAGGCGATTTAGCGCAGTTATGGAGATAAAAATATATCTAAACGATTCAATTAGAATTACATATATTCACACATTTCGCCAAACCATCTGGTCAATAAATACTTCTAATCATTAAATTTTCGAGGAGCTTTTAAAAAATTCAAAATCAAAAATGACAACCGTGTTATTCAATATGATTACATTTATATGATGTTTCATGATTATTCTATCACTCACACTAGGTTTGTTCAATAACAACAGTTGAAATTTTATTGAATGATCATACCAAGTATAAAGTTATGAAGAAATTCCTTACAGTATAAAAGCACTTGAGGCATTATTGTATATAATACATTGCAGATAATGATGAATTCGAAATTTTACCTTCTCTTGAAATTATAATAAGAAGGGAAACATCATTATGCCTTCATCGGTGGCCGAGAGTAATTTGAAAATCCACGAAGACTGACTGGCAAATGATTGAACAAACATTTTATTTTATTGGTATTTAAACAAATCCCTTTTTGAAAAGTGTAAAACAAGTTAATGCAGAAATAAAACCTGAAAAATAAAGCAATCGTCTCTTTACGATTGTATAACAATGAATATTTTAAAAAGCGTTCACGAAACACCTCTTAAAAATAACGAATTCTTTTCTATTAAGTGGAGGATATTTAGTTATTGTGGAAAAACTCCGATGAACTTCTAATAAACAGTGTGTTACCGTTCACATAATACATTAAAGACAAGACAAACACTTTTGAGATTGAAAAATATCTTTATTGTAGGTATTTTATTGAAGATAAGAAATGAAAAAAAAAGATAAAACTGTGTTTTTTATTAGAAAATTTGAAAAAAATATTTTGAATTGGTTGAAAGATTCGAATTTCGAAGAGAGGTTCTTGATTCTTGCAGGTTATGGATGGATATTTTTTTCGGTGAATTTTATTGTTTTTTAATCTTTTTATAATGTATTTTCTGTTTTTTTTTGGGGGGGGGGGGGGAAAGAATGGTTGGAGCAATGTTTGGCTGAAATGGAATGCTGTGTTTATAGAATGACGTTTAATGTTAATTTGCTATGATCATTGGAAGAAATATTTGTATTAATTAATATTGAGCTATTTCGGTAAAAAAATATTTTAAAGTACTGATGTCTTCATTTAATGTTTGACAAGAATTTCAGTTTCTATTTAAAAAGTTTTGAAAAGGCAGCATTTTAAATTAACATTTGAGGGCATTTACAATAACTTTTCGAAATAAAAATGAATATTTAAAAAATTAGAATATTTTTGCAATTATATTGTACTGTAACTTCTAGCAAAAAAAATCTATTAAGAGTGAATTAGTGTGAAATTTTAATACCTGTTCTTATTGGTTTGTTTAGCATTGAGAGAAAAAGTAGAAAAACAAAAGTTTTTAATAGTTCTCCAATTATTCATGAATTTTATAATATTTAAATCAGAAAAATCATTTATATTATATGTGATATAATTTTGAAATTTAAAACAAGATCCAAGGTAAAAAATGTACTTTGTTAATTTAAAAAACTAATTTTTTTCTTGTAAAATTTAGATAAAGATCCAGGTACATTTTAAATACCTGATTTAAATGATAAATTTAATAATTTAAGATAAAATATAAACAGTAAAAAATAATTTTGAAACATTAAAAATGTCAAGGTAATTTAATATACCTTTTTCAAATTTTATAATTAAAAAATAAATAAATAAATAAAGTGACATTTTATTAAAATTTAGATCAAGATTTAAGGTAAAGAAATACCTTTCATGAATTAGAAATAAATAATTGTCATTTGAAGAATTTAGAAAGATGTTCAGGTAATTTTAGATACCTGTTAAAATTTAATATAATGTAAAATGTAACTTTCAGATAATTTCGATATTTTAGAAAGGAGAAGGTATTTCAAAATACCTTGACGATATTTAAATAAATTTAAAATCATATTTTTAAGGTTTTATTGAGTTGAAAGGATTATATAAGGTAAACATTTACCTTTTTTTAAAGATAAGAATTTACTAATTTTCAGATATTGCAATTTAGAAGATACTTCAGGTATATATTAATACCTGGTTTTGTGGTCAAAAATGTATGTTTAGTAAAAATTGTATATTAGAATTTTAAAACTATATTGAAAACGTACATATTAGAATTTTAAAACATTATTGAATCGAAATTAATAAATAATCCAAAAAAAAGAAGAAAAGAATAAAGTTTAAATTTTTTGTTCAATTTTAATATTTAATGTTAGATCTGTTGAAATTTGGAAAAATGAATAAGAACAGGTATTGAAGAAAGCACATATTTCTAATCAGGAAATTATTGCAAAAGCTTGAGGTTTTTAAATAGTTTTTGGATTGGAAACTGAAATTCTTGTCAAATTTTATATTTATGAAAGAAATGTGCTTTTATCAAAGTTCTATTTTTATGTTTAAAATTAAATATTTTGATATTGACTTAAAAAATGTTTACTTATGCTTAGTAGATTTGTTTCGATGAGTGATATTTTTAAATGCTTTTTTGAACTTGCTCCAACCATTCTTTTTCTTTTTTTTTGTATTGGTTCGATTGAGCTAGATGATTTTACTGTAAGTGAGGATAAATTGAAATAAGTATCTTCTTCATATGTGGTGTCTGCGGCTGCTGATATATTGTCGGATTTTTCTTCTTCTGAGGTATGGATTTTTGGTTTTGCTTGAATATTTTGAATTTGTTTCTTGTCCATATTTTTATTTTCTGTTGGAGTTGATATTTTGGTTGTTCTGCTGTTGTTTTCTTCAGTTTCAGTTTCTTTAGTGTGGCAATTTGTTTGGGTGCTTGCAGATTTTTTATACGAATGAGTCTGGGTGTGAGCTTCCATTTTTATTTTCAGTTTATTGCGTATGTCCACTGTTTGAGTTGAAACTGAGACTGTGATGTTAGCATGTGTTTGAGCGGCGGTGTTTTTCTTTGGTTTCGTATGAAGCGCATGAATTCGATTATCCCGGGATCTATTTTTCATGTTTTTTTCTGGATAGGTTTGTAATATAATGAATATGGTGAAGCAAGTTAGGAGGGTTATTATATCCAGGGTGATGTAGAATTTCAAACAGTTGATGATGAATATTGCTGTTAGCCAAAATTGAAGTAATATTTTTCGGTAATTCATGTTGTATTAGGATATAAACCTAAAAGAGAAGAAAAAGTGATACATTATTCAGGAAGTTGCGAGATGATTGATTGGAAACATTTCTTATCAATTCACGTGAAAAAGATTTGGAATTTGAGGAATTTTGAGAAATATGTTTTTTTAAATCCTGGAAATATATTTTTCTAATGATATATAGTAGAAAAGAGAATGTCGATTTTATTGATATAAAAATGAAGTAAGAATATCGACATGTTTCCGTGATACTTTTCGAAAATTAGAACAAATTCATAAATGGTAATTAACATTTTCAACAATGAAGAGTTTAATTACTATCCCCTTTTAGGTTTATGCAATTTTTTAGTTTCACAGAACTTCAAAATATTTAATTTAATGCTATGCAAAAAAATTCCATTGTTGCTATGAAATCCAAACTTATATAATTTATTTAAAAAAGATGTGGATGCTACTTCTCACTCTCTGAGATACGTTGAGAAATGTCAACACGAAGTAGATGTTCCCTTATTTACATTTCCTTGCTGTAAAAGTTTTAAAGTAGGTTTTTGAAATTAAAATTATTTATTTAAATATTTTTTCTTTAGTTTCTTGGCCACCTGTAGTGAAACATTTGGGTAAGATAAAGTTTTAATGACGCAAAAGTACTAATTAACTAACTTGAAAAATTTATTCGATACAAGAAATCTTAAAAACTTGTCTGTTTCTTCATCATTGAAATATTTATGTTTTAAATTGCAAAAACGAATTCAAAATTTGCATCGTTCCTCGCTATCTTTTTAATTTCTTGAGGGGTCAAGTGCTGATAAGTTTGCCAAGGTTCTTTATTTTTTACTTTTTAAACATAATAATGATTCTGGTTTCGGATTTCTTGGTCGAATTCTAAAATATTTTCAACTTATTATCCTTTATCCGATTCGTTTTGATGATGCGATATTTTAGGCAGTTACGCATTCATCATCCATCAGTTGCGTCAGGAATTCGAACGAATTGCTCAAGTCAAAAGACTACATTAAAAAATATAATACTTTCTGAATCACTAAAAAATAATTTGTCTTTCCCCTTTTAGATTGTAATATTCAGTACTTCCGCCAAATGTTTTTGGTGGTTTTCGGCAAAACGAAGAATTTCTCTAAATTTCTTTTGACGATTTCAAACCGAAAAATCGGCAAATATTATAGAATTTCTATCATTTGCTGACGTTTGGTTTCCTTCTGAGGAATATGCCATATTTTTTGAATTCAATCAAAACGAAGCAGGCTTTCCATTCTTTCAGCTAGTTTAGTTTTTTTTTTTAAGAAATGTTAAACTTAGGGTTTTAGCCAGAACAGAAGAAGATGCATTATTTTTTAAGGCATATTGGGAAGGAATGAAACATGCGATAAGAAACACGATACGGCACTGTCTTTCCGTGAAGTGAGTACGTTGGCGGTGTAATATTCTAAAATGCTGCAAGAAGAACAATCGCTGTGGTATCTGGTTTGAAGCGTCCAGATTGAGTTTCCTCTCTGCTTTCAGATTTATTTCAGGTTGATGCGAAGAGAGGACATCAGTAAAACGGTGCGGAAAACAACTGGATATGAATCATAATACAGTTGCATATCGGAACAACTACTTAAGAGAACTTTGTATCAAAATATTGGCTAAAAGTGCGCAAAAAAAATTGTACCCTTGAAAAAAATAGTATAGACGAGAGTTTATTTACAAAACGAAAGAAAAATGCATGCAGAATTCTACCAAAGCAGTGAACATTTGCTGGTGTTTGCTGCGAAACGGGCGAATGCTTTCTAGTTCAAGTTCCAAACCGTTCTTTACCGGTACTAGTAGACGCGATAACAGATCACATCGAAGGTGGATCGATTGTGCATTCCGGTTCCTGAAAGGGCTACTGCACAACTGAAAGGGAAGAAGCTGGTCTGCAGCTTTTAAAAGTCAATCACAATTATAATCTCTTTGATCTCGAAACTGGTGCAGACACACAGAAAATCAAACGACTTTGAGGTAGTTACAAATGCAGTAATAAAAAACATTGGTGTATTTTTCGCCATCATTTGGTGTCTTACCTTGCTGAATTGATGTGCAGATTAGAAATAAGAGATCCATTTGAGCAAATTCTCAAGGAAATAACCGTATTCTGGGAAAATTATTAGCATTCCTGAACTTATTTTATTTACTAATAATGAATATATGTTTATTGTTTATTATTATATTTTTTTCTAGTTTGACAATCATTTTGTTGTCTGTTTTGTGCTAGAGAAGCAAAAATTCGCCAAATTATGTAAATTTTTGCTTATTAAAATCTGTCGAAAAATCGCCAAGTATTGCCGGATTTCGTCTACTGCTTCATTATTAATCTTGTTTGGTGACATTAGCGAACATTAACGGAAAAGCACCATAATTTCTAATGAATTGTTCATAATAAATTTTCCTCTATTCTTACCGTTCTAAGAAATCTGGACTTCCAGCACATTTCAGCAGCTTTTGTTGTAAAAAGTTTCAAATTACCACAACTGCTTACTTTACTATGTTTTAAAGTATTTCTTTAACAATTTGTTGAAAAAAGTAATGCAGTTTTATGAATCATAGTATCAGTATGACTTTACAGACACATATGTGCATATTCAGGTTAGTCATAAAAAATTAGCCACTGTTTAGACTTCCAGAAGCCCGTCCATTCAATCGATAGAGATGAGATTTCCGATGCAATACAATGGTGTAAGTACGGTATAAGTAATTTTATTGCATAAAACCGAAGAGAGTCAAAAATACAAATGTTTCTTATTTTCTTTTCTCTTTCGTGCCGTTTATTTTAAAAATTTCTCCTATTTTCAAACTCTACAGTATACAGATTTTGAGTTTGACGTCCAAGACGACGCTTTAGATGCAGCCGATTTGATTTGGATTTTAACTTAATGTTGGACAAAAGAATGAAGACATGCAGGAAGCGCGTTGTTTCAACGACAGCATTGCCTCAGCAAAGTCATTTAAAGTTGGATAATTGTTACCCGGTTAGGGTCCTTCATAAGACTGTGGATTTGGGATAAAAGTTTGAGTCGATCCAGGGAACTGTTGAATAATAGTTGCGAAACTTAATCTTTATCTTGAATCTAGTATTTATGCTCAACTTTCTCGAGAAAGTAGTTTTTATTCCTAGTAAGTGATTTACAATACATGAAAGTTGAATTTGCGATATAAATGCATTTTTTCTAAACCGATTGAATTATAGTTTAAAAGAGAACTATAATTGTAATTGCAAATTCAGAGTTTGTATTAATAATTCGTCGTGTGTGTGTATTAATAATTCGTCGTCACATATAGCGCAGCAGATTTCAGTTAACTTTTTTTTCAGAAAAGTGACTTAAAAATAGTCAATGTTTGCAAGATTTGGATAAAATTAAATGAGAATCGATCCGTATTTTAGATGCTAAAACTGTGAACCAAATTTTACACATCTAGCTCTTAACATTGTGTAACTAAAGTGCTCACGTTTATTGGACAGCCGGACAGACCGATTTACTGAGATTTGATTTCGTTTAGAAACTCAATGAAATCTATAAATTTGGTGTCAAGACAATTTACCAGTTTTTACACAATAAGTTGAGAACGTTTATAACTTTCCATTAAAAAAGGCGAGAAAAAGACTTTATCAAAAAATTATTTTTATCTATATCAAATATTTCAAAATTTGGAGATCCACCTCTTTTCAGAACTAAATTACTTTCTCTACACATATAATATTATGAAAGATAAAAATAGTCTTATATATAAGACTTTATATAAAACTGTATTTAAATCGACATTTTCGATACTTCAAATTTACGGATTTTTTTTGTTTCATTTTAATTTAATAAATATTATAAATTTGATTTATTTGGACATTCGATTCCAAAAAATAGAGAAACTAACTTTACATAAAATTTAGAATAGACAATTTGAAGGTATAGTGATAGGGATTCTGTAAACTCGTTTGAGTTATTTGATTTTTTATTCAATTTTTCGAATCATAATACTATTATTTCGTTCGAAATGTATAACAAGTGAAGATTTGTATATTTTCAGCTTGTCCTTTCTCTCAAACTTAATTATGTCCCTACATTTAGCTAAAATATCCAGTATGAATATGCTTTTTTAAGAAATAAGTCTTAATAAAAAGTAAATCATAATTATATTTACCTTCTCTTCGCTTTTAACCTGGTTTAAATTCAATTTTTTCAACCCTTTAAAGAACCAAGGCCTATTTCGTGTTGTTTCTTATTTACAATGCGTGTGAAGAGAACAATTTGTACAGAAAAAATGTCATGAAATGTGACTTATATTCAACATTACATCTACTTTTTAAAAAATAATAATAATCTCCGTCATGTAAAAAAAGAATATGTTCATTTGAAGAGAGAATAGGAAGATACTTGTAATTAATTAATGCTTTAAATATTTACAGTCATATTATAACAAACCACATGTATTATTTGAACATTTGAAAATTGATTACTATTTTTTAGGGTTTCCTAGGCAAAGAAAGTCTTCAACTATCTTAACTAAACATACTTTGAGATAAATATCAACAGGAGACATGAATGAAAATTCGTTAAGATTTGCAGAATTTGACTTACTTGAAGCAGATGATGTTTAATTCTAAAGTTTTAGATCAGAGACTGTATATTACTGTTTACTTTTTTGGCATATTTAAATATTTCGAAATAAAAGTCTTTGCATTAAACTCACAGCTATCGGTGCAGATGTTCAAAAAAAAGGACTTGAGATTCTGTTGTAAAAATAATTGAAAAGTATCTGTTGTGAAACAATGTAATTTTTAGAGTTCTTTAACGAAACATTTATCGCTTTTTCAACAGTCCCATCAACAATTGGATTAATAGGAATGCAATTTTATTTGGGCCAAGCATTTATGCTTTAAAAATATATAGAATACAACCAGCGGCACTGCTTTCCCCGCACATTTCCACCATACACTTTAATAAAAGTGTTATTTCAGAGTGAACCTTTTATTGCATTAGTAAACAATTGTTACAAACTGTTAACTGTAGTTTCGCTTTCTGGCACAGAGGTAGCGCGTCTTCCTCGTGTTCTGGGAGTCCCGGATTCGAGTTGCGGTTCGGGCATGGCTGTTCTTCTGTGTGCTATCTATGAGATGTTTGAATGTGCCCCCCTGTAAGAAGGGGTGGTGCAAACGATTGTGTTGAGAGTATAGTTAAGTCGTACTCTTGGCCCTAGTTGGCGCTACTTCTAAAACAAGAGACGCTCCTTTGGGTTTAAATTTGCTTCTGTATCAGCGGGGCCTGTTCAATATGGCAAATGCCATAAGTAACAACCAACAATTGTTACAAAATATGAATTTTTAGTTTCAATTTACCGAAATTCCAGAATCTATTGTGGGTTCTTTGAGGAGTTTTTCTGGCGATTAATCCCTGACATGCGGTTAATAGTACATAAAAAGCATAATTTTTTAGACATGTTTTTTCCCACCAATTGAAACGGAACTTTAAAGTCTGCATTATATTTAAACTCAAAAAAATCACATACAAAATGTTATTAATTCACATCTTTACGTTTTTGATGGACGGGGTGTACATGTTTTTAAACGAACAAAGGCGAAACCCAGGTTTGACTTGGTTCAAAATTTGATATTCATCTATATTTCCGATGTTAATTCTGCGTATCGGTTTTTATCTATCTAGAGCTTTATTTTCGCTATGATCTCGTCAAAACATATAAACAGACTGTCAGGCATACTTCGTCTATACGGATTGTGCTCAAAAGTGGATATAAAGACTATATACTTATTTTAATCCATTTAGATTAAAGTGCTTTTATGTTATCTTTCTCACGGGCAAGTACACTGAAATGTATGCAGACAGACCGACATTTTTAAATACATTTTTTGAACTCTGAGTGGCCGGAAACGGAGAAATTATTCAGAGTCACGAGTTTAAAACTGTTAGCAATTACTCATCCTTCTCCATGCTGAGTACCAAAGCGAAGACTGGATATAATTAAATGCTCTTTTTTAAATAAAATCCTTTTTTGAAATTCCTAAAGTGCCCATCATTTAATACTGATTAGGGTTTTTAAAAAATACGTTAAATTAAATTTCTCCTCTGTTTTTTTTTATCACGTTCCTCCAATTTTTTCTCTTTGAATAAAAGCAGAAATTCTTTTAAGAGGTAATCAGATGTTCGTTTCTTATTCTTGAAAGCTAGAGTGGAAAATAGAACGCAACAAATCGAGAGATGTTAAACATTCGTTACGTAGTCATTAAATTGGCTGAAATTCACTGTGTATACGCGAAATGTTTGAGTGGAAAAATGAAAAAAACATATAAGAGCTTTGAAATAATAGGATGAATATGCATATCAAAATTCGCAATTTAAATATTTTTTACTATGAAAGTTATTAAATTCAAATTTTACGAAGTTTGTAAATGATCGTTAATCTAGTCTGATAGACTGGTCCCCATAGAGATAAATAAGAAATCTAGGTTATAATGCCATGAATATTTGCAGGCAAACTATTCTGAAGGCTACATTTTGGAATAGCACTATAACTTCTTGCTCCTTTAAATATACTCCATTTACTGATTCTTTTAAAATTTCTGGAAGTTGGGGACCTTCCATAATTTGATTATAATTTTTTTGTGAGAAATAATGAACAATTGTATAAGCAAGATATTTAAATGTAAATAATTAAAACAATATTCAGAGAAACCCAACTGCTCAAAAACGAAGACTTATTATTCAGAAACTATTACTAGTTTTCTGGTATCTGAATTATTCTTGTTTAATTCAATTTCTACATTTTCATATCCTCTATTTTTATATATAAGAATTTCTATCAATGGCCGCAAGAATTTCGGAAAAGAATCGGAGAAACACAGCTCTTGTATTGACTGTACAGGCAAGGGGTATGGAATCTTTTTGGTGGGAAGATTTTTCATCTGAGGTTAAAGTTTAAAGACATTATTATTTAAAATATGGGCACCAACTTCTGGCAGCGAATTTCTTCAGGAGACGGGATGAGAAGTTTAAGGAAGGAGTTTCAGGCCAAGGCCTGTCGTTTAATCATTGATGCGAAGGTTGAAATAGGTGATGAATGGATTCGTTGAATTCCCATGAAAATGGTCTGTAAATTCTAGCATATAACTGCAACTGTGCCTAAGATTGAAAGGTATGGTGACATTGCCTTTTATCGGGACGGCGAATTTTAAAAGAACCCGACTAAAAGTAAATCAACATTTTCTCTGCAAACGGATTGACTGCTGTAAGATCTTTTTAATGTGGGTTTACTCTAAACATTCAATCTTTGAGAATACATGTCTTGAATTTTTTAAATTTCTGTAGGGAAAACTCAAGTCAATTATTAATTTTTATTTCTAGATTTTCTAATAATGTTTTAAACTTTTTTGTGAAGCTTCTAATAATTATATTCTTGAGTTAATTCTAGGATCAGTTAATCGTGCTAATCATAAGAAGAAGAAACACGTGATACATTTTTAACATTTGTTTAAATTGAATCCTTTATTTTAAAAACACATTCTTGTTAACATTATATGTGTAATATATAGAATTTGTATAAATTTTGGCAGAAAATTATCTGATTTAGAAAATTTCTGTATTTCTTTAAAGAATTTCATTGAAGATCATAAGCTATGAACCAGAAGAGATGCTCTGATGTATCTTCTGGGGCTTACAAATAAGTACGCATTCGCAACTAAAAATTTTGCTTATTTGCTACATTTCAAGTAATACAAAAAACTGGGGGAAATGGGAATGTGTAAAATACGTGGAGACGTGACTGATTGTAAAATGATTTAATACACAGAGAGTAAGAAAATATTGTTGCTATAAAGAAAAATTAATAAAAACAGCTATTTCAATTTTATACATGCTTTCTTTTTTATTTTGACCGTTATTTTACGCCGGGTTCCTTTTACTTCTACTCTCATGGCATTTTAATTACCGATGAAGTGTAACATCGGTAAATAAAATGTCGCTTATGAAATAAAAAGATGATTTCGCGTACATATGGATGTGAACTTATGCATTGTAAAAATATAAAGCAAATATCTCTCAAAAATCACCTCGTCGTGCTTTAAAAGAACTTTTCGTTCCTCAGAGCACAGTGTTTCAGCATTTACTCAAGAGGCTTCGTTTATGGGCTAGTAAAAGGTAAACTGTTTAGCATTTATAATCTAGACACCTTTATAATTTCAAACCAATCCCAGCAAAGTATTGAAGGTTTGTTAGTCTATTTGTTTTAGAAAAATATTTTAAACGTTATAACTCAAAATCACAATGTTTTAATACATCCAATTTTTGTATCATATTTTGTGACTTTATTCGTAGCTCTGTGTCCATAATTTTGTTACGATCGGTTGGATTAAACGCGTCTAAAATGCAATTCCTTTTTCGGAATATTATCAACCACAAGCTGAAGATTAATCGCCAAAACGAAAGCCAAGTATCGCACAATAGATTCAGTGAAAATGTTATATTCAAGACAAAGATTAATATTTCATAACCATTATGCGCCATAAAACAATGCACAGAATTAACATCTATAGCATAGACAACATTCACATTTTGATCTAAATCCAACGAAAGTGTGACCATCTGTCGGCCTGTACTTTCAGAAACAAGTAAAATTGATAACTCAAAGACACAATAATATGTCGAATTTGGTATGGGATTTTGTGACTACAATATTAGTCATGTTTCAAATTTCGGTATAGTCGATTGGGAAACGATGCGTCCAGCTCACAAATTCACTTTCTGTACTGTTAACCGCATGACAGGGAATCAATAAAGAAGTCACCCAGGATTATTCGGTAGATTCACGCCACAGGTTGGTATTTCGTAGCTATCCCACACCAGTGCCATACAAGGCATTCTCTGGGATAATGCCTATCTTAGAAAATAGGCGAGAAGGTTTAGGGAAGACCACTCAACTTGGTTAATTAATATGGAAATGTTCATCCAAAATTCTTTTTGCTATGAAAGTCTATTGAAACTATTTTGGGGTATTTTGCAGGAACTTATTTTCATCCAGGAAATCGGCAAAAACGATTCAAACTAATTCAGACTAATTCCAATTAATTTATCATAAAAATATAATGTCTAACCCCACCCTTCATCGCCGCAAAAAAGGAGAAGAGTAAAAAAAGCCTTCTCTAGCTTGATTTACCGATGAACAATGAAATTCAAGCATGAAGTGTAACATGATTTCGATAACACTCTTTCACTTTCTTATACATGAAATATACAAACAGAAAATATTGTAACTCGAGATTTTAAGAAATTTCCTGTTGCGAAGATTTTTGCATCAAAAAATATATTTAGAATTATGCTTTTGAAACCGTAAATAAAAAAATTCAAAACGTTTTAAGCTGGGTGAAATATATTATATGGTTTTTTTTAATATCTTATTCGGATATTTCTACTAACTTTCAATAGAAATTCCTTCAGAGAACTTTTTCTGTCATACTGTCTGAATTTTCAAGATACTTTTCCGTTAGCCGGGCACTAGCGGATAATCGCCAAATAATGTAGAATATCGCCAAATTCCTCACAGTAATTTTGAAGCGGAAAATCGCTTATAATGTAAAATTTCATTGGTGATTTTTTGCTGGGCCGAGTAACGGAGGAGTACCGAATTTTAACATGATAACTATAAAAAGAATAGAATTATATGGATAGCTTTAATGCATATTTGAATTAACTTTCCGTTAATACAAAAAATGTATTAATTTGGATGTTTTAAATTTTGTACATGAATTTATAACTACAATCATAAATCTGGATGTCAAATTCTGTATTGAATTGGATGGAAAAAATTTCCAAAATAAACAATTGCTTTTCTGTTTCTTCGACATTAAAACTATTTCAGCGATTAATCTTTAAGCAAATCACGAAAGATCGCTCTCTAAATTCAATAAAAACGCATTTTTGCCTAAAGATCGATATTTCATATCTATATTTCGCCAAAAGTGCAAGGATACTAACATATCAGACCGTCAACGCCAACGGTCGCAAACGGTTTAGAAACTCATTGAAGACGGATTCAAATTTGGCGATAAATCGTTGACGCCAACGAAATCAACAAAATGGTGGATGACAGTGGACTTGTATCACAAGAGTAACTGGCTCGGATTTTGGATTAATACTCAAAGGAAAGAATGATACTCGCATCTTCCAATATTTCACACTTTTATTCACGGCTTCTCGTACACTACTATGCTTGCTTTCGGTGGGGCAACACACTACGTGCGCGTCACCTATTGGTTGCATATTTTACAACTTCTTAACACTCCCGACCTTGAAACCTTAAGGGTTTCAATACAAATATTCTATTACAAAATACAATATTAAAGAATACAATAGTTTTCAAAAATACATGATGATATTGATGCAAAAAACACAGGAATTATAATAACAACATTGAGTAATACTACAGCTATATTTTATCTACAGAATATTCAATCATTTATGGGTAGAACACAAATATCTCTTACATTTCTCTTAAGTATTTTACCAGTAGGTAGTAATACATTCACTACTCTTACTTTAGCATCTTTACTGATAAATAACTCGGATATTCTACCAGTTAGCCATTTTACACTTGGCATATTTTCATCTTTTATTAACACAAGTTCACCTAGATTTACATTATTTTTGGAAAACATCCATTTACTACGCTGCTGTAGAGTATTCAGATAATCCTTTTTCCATAACTTCCAAATATGTTGGCTATATTTTGTTATCTTTTTCCACTTGGAAAGTCTATTCTCCGATATATTGATGAGACTAGGCTCAATAATTGAAGTTAAAGGTCTACCTATGAGGAAATGACTTGGTGACAGGGTCTCAAAATTGTCGAATTCGGTTGACAGGTGGGTGAGGGGTCTTGAGTTTAAAACACTTTCAATCTCAAGATTTATTGTGAGAAATTCTTCAAGAGTCAAATGAGCATTACTAATAACACGTTTCAGATGATATTTGAAAGATTTAACCCCAGACTCCCAGAGCCCACCGAAATTCGGCGATTTGGGAGGTATAAATTTCCATTCAATATTTTCACTAAGAAGAAAATTAGCTAAAGTTTCATCTGGGTGACTTACCATTTTGTGCAATGTTTTCAGTTCAGTGCTGGCACCAACAAAATTCTTTGCATTATCACAAAATATTTTTGAGGATTTTCCCCTACGACTAAAAAAACGTTTCAAACATGCGATAAATGCATCTGATGTAAGGTCAGATACAAAATCCAAATGGATAGCTTTTGTACCTAAGCATACAAATATACAAACATACACTTTATTTAATACTCCCTTCCGTTGGTTTTTGAACTTTATATAGAAGGGTCCACAAAAATCAATCCCAACGTAACAAAAGGGAAATGAAGTTGTAACTCGTTCCTTGGGTAAATCTCCCATAATTTGACTCTGCAATACAGGTTTGCTTTTAAAACAAGAAATACATTGATATACAACTTTTCTACATACACTTCTACCATTTAAAATCCAAAATTTACGTCTAATGTGATATAATAAAGCATTAGAACCAACATGCAAATATTTTAAATGATAATATCTTACTATAATTACTGTAAGAGGGTGCTTGGCAGGCAGAACAATTGGGTGTTTTTCATTTAAGCTCAGGTCTGAATGTGTTAATCTGCCACCAACTCGTAAAATACCATTCTCATCTAAAAAACAATTTAAAGATTTTATATTACTATTAATGGAAACTGAAACACCCTTTTTGAGATTTTTAATCTCTTCTGCAAACTCACTTTGTTGAACCAGCTGAATTACACTCATTTCAGCTTGTTGAAGTTCTTTGATGGTAAGATGACCTGCAAGTCTTTTACTATTTTTAACATTATGTATAAATCTAAATACATAGCACATAACATGAATTATACTCATATAGTTATTACTTATTTTAAGAATATCATCAATCAAGGTATTATGATTAAGGATAGTAAAGGTAAGTGGAGAATAGTCACAACTTTTCTTTAGTTCATCAGAAATGTCACTCAGTGAAACTGAAGTATCACCATTACCCGTATTTGCTGGAAAGTCAACATCTCTCAAGAATTCAGGTCCTCTCCACCATAGGTCACTATTTAATAGAACATCAACACTGACACCCCTGCTTAAGAGGTCAGCAGGATTTTGTTTGCCAGGACAGTGAAACCAGGCACTTGTATCACACAGACTCTTGATTTCAGTCACTCGATTGGCTACAAAGGACTTCTACTTCTTACTGGATCCTTTAATCTAATAAAGGGTGATTTTTGAATCGGTCCAAAAGAAAACTTTAGAAGGTCTTTTGAGATCGACAATTGCCTTAACTTTGCTTGCTAGTCGAGCTGCGAGCAATGCACCAAGTAATTCCAGTCTCGGCAAGGTTATTTTGGTAAGAGGAGTAACACGGCTTTTGGACACTAGAAGATTAACTTCAACACTGCAATCTTTCAGAACTCTCGTATATATGACAACACCATAAGCCTTTTGACTTGAATCACAAAAACAATGCAGTTCGAAGACATCCGTGGGTTCTTCAATACAACCTAGTACACACCTGGGAATCTGCAGCTCTGGAAGACGAGGCACTTCAGACATCCATTGGCACCACAACTTTTGAATCTCTGAGGGCAGTTCTTCGTCCCAAGAGAGTTTCTTCTTCCACAAGATCTGGAGGATGCACTTCACACGAATATTAAATGGAGTAAGAAGACCAAGAGGATCAAATATCTTTGATATTGCTCGTAGGAGGTAACGTTTCGTGTTCTCGTTTTTCGATAGACTATCCATTAAACTCTGCATTCCTACGAGCAGGTGATCTTTAACAGTATCCCACAGCATCCCTAAAACTTTGGTTGAATCGGTACTCTGACTAATTGGATTGTCATGCAGATGAGTTTTTAAACCTTCACGTTTCCACAACTGCATCAGTTCGTCGATATTTGTTGTCCACTTTCTCAGCACCATACTAGCTTTGGACATTATGGATACAGCTTGAGTAGAAATTTCCAATGCATCTTGCAGTCTGCTAGCTCCGCATACAAAATCATCTACGTAGAAAGATTGCTCCAGACATTCTGTAGTGGTCGGGAACTCCTCATGGAATTTTTTCAAGTGCGTCTTAATGGTAGCAGAAAGGAGAAATGGGCTGGCTCCGAATGAGCTTACTCCGAAGAGTACATGATTAAATCTATACACTTGAAGGGAATCATTTTCTGTCCATAGGAAACGCACTGCATCTCTGTCTTTTTTAGCTAGCAATAACTGTAAGAAAGCTTTCTCAATATCAGATGTGATTGCGATTTTGTTCAGTCTGAAACTTATTAGAATGTCAAATATATTGGAATTCAAGTTTGGGCCAGGCCAAAGACAGTCATTTAAACTCAAGTGTTGAAAGCTTTGACTTGAACTCGCATCGTAAACAATACGCATTTTTGTGGTTGAACTATCATCTCTAAACACTGGCTGATGAGGTAAATAGTAGACTGGTTTGTTCGTAAGCTTCTCAGGATTGGTCACCTTTTCTATTATGCCCTTTTCCTCATAATCACGAAAGGTTTCACGATTCTGCAAATTTAGATCAGGATTTTTCTTAAATCTCCGCCCAAGGGAATCTAGCCTCTTTTTTGCAACACTGTAATTATCATTAAGTTCATTCCAATTCCTCTTCCATGGTAGTTCAACCTCATAACGATTATTTTTGTAGCAAACAGTTTTTTCAAATGTCTCTAAAGACTGATCAAGCTCATTGCAATTAGGATCATCTTTAATTCCTACTGATTCGAGCTCCCAAAATTTTTGGATTTCATTTCCTATGTCACTACAATCATAAATAAGCCCACAATGAGCTTGTTGTATATTTTGAGGTTTGGAATTTGAAGCACTACCGGTGGCTATAAAGCCAAACACTGAATTATGAAATATTATCTCAGAATTGGGCATTTGAATTTGCCCGGATCTCAAGAGTTGAAAGAATATCTCTGCGCCTAAAAGCATATCTATTTTACATGGGCGGTAAAATTCATGATCGGCTAGTTTAATATTACTCGGTAAATTCTCTTTTGGAATTTGTAACGAATCAATTGGAATCATATTACAAATTTTGGGTACGCATAAAATCTCTAATTTTATCTCAAAGTCACTTCCGTTAGACACTACCGCGCTTACTCTAGAGTTCACATTTATTTTTGCATTATTTAAACCCGATACTGCTACGGATATTTTTTCTTTTTTTATTTGCAATAAATCTGCTAACTCAATGGTTACCATCGAGCACATACTGCCACAATCTATCAAACATCTGGCCTTTTTCAGATTTCCGTAACGATCCTTAACGAATATAATCGCAGTTAAAAGTATCACCGTTTTTTTTTTCATCTCTTAGTTTCACAGCTGCTCCGGAAAATATACTACGATCATTGCACAAATCAAAGCTCATGGCGTTTGGATTAATACTCAAAGGAAAGAATGATACTCGCATCTTCCAATAGTTCACACTTTTATTCACGGCTTCTCGTACACTACTGAGCTATGCTTGCTTTCGGTGGGGCAACACACTACGTGCGCGCCACCTATTGGTTGCATATTTTACAACTTCTTAACAGACAGTTCAAACAATTTTTTTTTAAATAAGGCGGTTTTTTGCCCTTATTGGCGGTTTAGCAACTCATTGGCGACGTCAATAAATTTGGCAATAAAGATAATTTAATTCGTAAGTACTAGTGCAAGTTTGGTGAGGAAATGCAGTTACATTTATACGAGAATATCTGCGAATGTTTAGGGGGGAACACTCACAATCAATTTTTAAAGGGATCTCTAATATGGAAGCATTCAATAAAAAGTAAGTCAATTAAAATAGCAAATGAGAAAATTATTGGTAGCTATAGTAAAATATATTGAGTATTTTGAATGGCTATTGTCTCATACATAAAGAAATTTGTGGAAATTACGACAACCTAAAATCTTTCCATTAGGAAATTCGCTTTTCTTTCAAGTATGATGAAGTCTTAAAAAAAAGGTATTATAAGAAATAGATCTTTTGTTGCACAATCAACGGTCTATTGGTGTATCGTGATGACTTGTAACTAACTGTTACGTTTGTTGTGTTGTGCCTTCTGTGTTCCTGTTTTGTGTCAAATAAAGGAAGTTTGATAAAATGTGCCTGATTGAGCTGATTCGAATTGATGGAACAGGTGGGAGCTACTATCTTTGCATAACATAGTTGTGGCCGTGAATGAACTGGCGCATTGAAACGAAACTCCCTAAACGAAACATGAAGGCACGGTAGATATAACGAAAAGTTTTAAGAACCGCTTTTACACTTTGTGTAAAGAATATTGATAGCCAAACTTGAAACTGAGGTGAAAGAATTCTACTTATTGCAAGTGAAATTAAAGGATAAATTTCAAAGATTAGAAGAATGTAAGCTAGTAATTGCTACGAATTTACTTCAAGAAGAAGAGAATGAATCATTGTTTGAAACTGATTTTGTTGAAGCTGAGAAATAACGTGAAGGCTTTTTAGAAATAATGTCAAACATGAATTTGAAATTAAATGTGAAAGCGATTTCGATCAACCCAAATTTCAACTCGGGCTAAAGAAGCTCATTGGAGATGCTCGGGATTATTTGATCTTTTGGAGCCAATTTTAAAAATCCATGAAGACCCTATTATTCCCAACGAAGATAAGATGCAATATATCTTATTCAAGTTATTGAAGAGGGTTAGCAAGCAGAATGATTGGTGCAGAATTTTTCTGCAACAGCATCGAATTATCCCAAAGCTACACAGCAACTGCATAAATCATTTCGGAGAGAGGACTTGGTGGTACAAATCTATGTACGAGATTTTGCTTATCCCTTATGACGAGCTAGAAGGAAAGTGAAGAGAACTGGAAAGCATGGGAAAGACAAGGGGAAAATACGTCGATTTATTAACACCGCTGGTGAAGAGCTGTTTGCTGGGGGAAGTGCTGATTGCATGGGAGAGAAGTAGGAAATACAAACGAAACCAGAAGTTCAAGAACTTTAAACGACTCGATGGTTTTTCTTCAGGGGGAAGTAAGAAGCAAAGAAATGATGCATCTAGCACGAAGTGGATTTAAAAAGAAACAGTGTCAAAGAAAAGAGATTTCCACAGAGTCTGGAAACCAAACGGGTCCACTCATTGCTGCTGCTTTGGTGAGTTTACGCAGTCCAGGTAAGAGAAATTGGAACTGTATTTTTTGTAATGGAAGGCACCCTAGTTTTAAATGTTTTAATGAAAGAAAAATGCCTAGTCAAGAAAGATTAAATATTTTGTCAAAGAGAGCTGCATGTTTTATTTGTTTAAATAAGTCTGGTCATATTTACAAATTTTGTGATTAAAAAAACCATTTATGAAATGTTTTTTGGCTCCCATTAGGAAATTATGTGTAAAATTTATAATTCTAAAAATTTCAGAATACTATGGATATTTATAATCGTAGCTCTAATTCAGAGGTGACCCTTTCAAACGCAGGCAGAGATATAATAGTTTATTTGTAAGCCCTTGAGGTCATTTTGCCAGGTCAGGGTTGAGAAAAACGTATTCGTCCCGTTTTTGACTCTCGTTGAAGGAGTAGTTATATTAGCGATAGGATAATTAAGGAATTGGGCTTAAAGTCACGTCGGGTTGAAAGTATTATTATTTTAATTTTATTTGTGAGGAGTGAAACCAATCCGAGGGGGAAAGGTCTGTAGGCTATATAAATAAAGGTTTTAGATGAAAATTATTCGGTCTGCTTGGAAGCACTTATGGAGCGAAAGATATGAGGGTTCTTGCCGGAGATAAATAATCGGATCATTTTAAAAGAATTGAAAAGCCGTGGAATTGAAATTACCGCTTCTACTTCTGGAGAATATGAAATTGGTCGTTTAAATGGCGCAGATCTTTTGTGAAGTCTTTTGACAGGACAAATTGTAGAATTAGATTGTGGTTTAACAGCTTTTCACACCAAATTTAGTTGGACTATTATGGGTCAGTAGAAAGGAACAAGATCGAGGGGAAACGTCATGCCAACCCTTTCAATGCATTGTAGAAGTGTCAATTTGACAGAAATGTGGGGTTTAAAATGCCTAGGAACAATTAACCCATCTCAATCTCTTTGCAGGAAGAAAGGGCATAGTTAATATCTAAATGATTTTTGAGAGAAATAAACTATTCTGCCATGTGAAAGATACGAGGTTAGCTAAGCATTGGAAATCTGATTCTAGAAATCTCCAAGACAATAAAGATTTTAGTTGGGCGCGTCATGAAAAATGGAAAGTGTATGAAATCTCGAGGATTCCTCTTTTGAGGGAGGGACTGAAAATAATTAAAATTGCCCCAGAAAACGAATTAAAAAATGAATTATTTGCCACATCGTCGCGTGATAAAAATGCAAACCGAAGCCACCAAGACACGTCCTGTTTTTGACGCTTTTGTCTGCGAAAAAGGAAAACCTTCCTTAAATCATGGCTTGTTAAAAATAATTAATCTTATAGAAACTTATAGAGTCTATCCCCGATGATATTGATAGATTTTAACATGCAATTTTTTTAAGTGGAGATATCGTGAAAGTCTTTTTTTAATGCTGTCTGTTGCTAATCAAGGAGAATTTTTAGGATTTTTTTACCCAAGTGATGATTTATTAGTATATAGGCACTGTATATTAGTTCTTGCAGTATTTTGTAGTCATTTTCTTTTGAATGCTTCATTTTCATATCTTTTGGATAATTCCCCTCCTGAATTTCATAATATGGTGAAAAAGGTAAAGAATTCCTTTTTATTTTGATAATTGTCTCACAGGAGTAAATTTTCCTTGTGATCAGATATCCTTCTTGAGAGGACACAGACGTTGATGTAAAGGGGATGTTTCAATCAGAGAGGCTGGATGAGTAGTGTGGCTTGCGAATTCTTCTCGAAACATTCTGGCGATGCTTCTGTTTTGGACCTTTTATGGAATTTAAAGTGATAAATTAAGATGCAAGATTGATTTTGATGTTCTGTCTTGTAAAACTGTAATTTTTAAAAGATTAATATTACCTTTTGTACGAAAGATTTTCGACCCAATAATAAGTTTGTGCTGCTACTTTGCCATCCAAACTACTGTTACAGGACACTTTGAAATTAAAATTGGGGATGCTGAATTGCTACTTGATGTATCTAATAATTTTTTTAATGGGTTAATGAAATGTATTTACTGAAAGAAGTGTCTCTTCCCCGATTCATGCCTTTTAATGAGATTTCTAAATTGCATGTTTTTGCTTATGCAAGCCTGGGGGCTGATTCTGCATGTATTTTTGTCAGAATTGTGCTTGAAGCAGAAACTGGTGTCACTTTTGTTCATGCAAAGAGAAGAATAGTACCTCTAAAACCTTTGACAGTTCCGTGGTTGGAGTTGATGGACTGCTGCATAGATGCAAGAAATTCTGATTCGATTCGCGTTGCACATAATTTGCCGAATATGAAGTTGACATTTTGGTTTTGGCCGGATTCAAAAGGTTGCTTTATGGGGGATCAATGAACATGGTGACCGATCGGTTTTTGCAACTGATCGTGCTCTAGAGATCAGGAAGTTAACGAAATCACAGTTATTATGGCATGTTCCTGGTGTTCTAAATCCATATGATATGCTCTCTAGGAGGAGGGGGTATTCTGCTCGCCATTTGTTGAATTCCAGGTGGTGGGAAGGTCCCACATGCTTAAAACATGTACCTGAAAACTGGCCAAAAGTTGAAATTTGTTGTGAACCCCTGGATGCCCACACTGAAAGTAAAAAATCTAAATGGATTATTTTGAATCTAGGTAATTGTTTTTATTGGTATTGTTTTAAGATGTCAAATTGTAACAGAATGATTAATGTGTTTGCATATATTTTGTGCTTTGTAAATACTTTGTTTTACATTTTTGTATTTACTGGTACGCAATCAATCAAATATATAATTGCCAAAATACCTTGCCTGGTTTTTCATGTAGAGGGCATCATACTAGTTATTAGCGTGGAGATCCAATTGCGTATTTTAATATCGTACTTCTACGACGGCAGCATATTAATTTTTGTTGATCTTTGCTTTATTGTCTAATATTGGATCTACTAAGGCCACACATACCTCGAGTACAAATTTCACATGCATATCTTTTTTTTTTTTCAAAAATTTTTATTCCATGTTTTGCCTTTGTTGCTTATTTTTTGAGCTGGTGAATAGATTTTTGGGGATTTTTAACACTGTCTCTTAATAGTAATGAGAGTTTTTATCCACAGTTAAAAAAAGGAAAGAATGAATGAAAATTAGTTCAACCATTAGGAATTTACCAAACTAAAATTAATGAGATGAATTATATGTTGCTAATTTTTTATGCCCATTAATTTGCACACTTCTTTATAACTTTCAGGTTTTAATACAATGACCAAATTCAGTCTTTCGTGGCTTTAGTTTCATTAGATTTTGTTAATGTCGATGCCTAAATTGTCTAAATATTCTCTTCCTATTTAGTTGACCCTTCTTATAAAAAACGGAAGAGACTACAGTGGGACAAACAATTGAGGATACACCTTACTTTTACTAGATAAATCCAACTTTCAATCGAAATAACACATTAACTAGAAGTGCAAACGCGTTTTTATTTTCACAAGTAACAAAAGGGTTAATTTACAGTAAAAATAACGAAAATCAACAAAAAAATATACAAAATTAAAAATTTTATCAGTATTTGAAATAAACATAGGCAGATTTTTTACTTCAAAAAATTAAGGAAATAAAGTTTGTGTGACATATCACATACAAAGACAGTGTCAATATTTGGTTGCATGTCCTTTGGCTTTTATAATGTCCTCCAAACGTCTTGGTACCGATTCGACCAATTTTCTGGTGGTATGTGGCGATATTTTATTCCATTCTTCTTGTAACACTTGCTTTAAATGTGCTTTGTTCCTAATTTGGTGTTTTTGGACCGCTATTTCGAGTGTGGCCCACAAATTTTCTATGACATTGATGTCAGGGGACTGTGGTGGTGTGTGCAATTGCTGTTTACAATGAAAAAGACACCACATTTTGACATTAAGTGCCGTATGTTTGGGATCGTTGTCTTGCTGGAAAATAAAATTTCCATCTAAACCCAATTTTTTTCACTTTCTTTAGGATTGTTGTTGAGTATATCTATATAAAGCTTATGATCCATTATACCATCTATAAAAACTAAATGTCCTACCCCATTTGAAGCCATACAACTCCAAACCATGATTGAGCCACCACCATGTTTAACTGTAAGAAATCTATTTTTTGGATTCAAAGCGGTGTTCGGCTTTCTCCAAATGGTGAGACTGCCATCACTTCCAAAAATGTTGAATTTACTTTCGTCACTAAATATAACTTTCTTCCAGGAGTTATCTGTCTTCAATTGATGAGTTTTTGCAAACTCCAAACGCTTTCTCTGATTTTGTAAGCTTATGAAAGGTTTCTTTCTAGCTTCTCAACTGCTAAATCCAGCATGTCTAATCACATTTCTCACAGTTTCAGCACTTACATTTCTGCCCAGTATTCGAGAAGTTTCTGCAACTAGTTTGACTGCACTTAGTTTAGTTCAATCTTGATATTTTTCAAAATTTTCCTTTTGGTTACATCGCTCAGAATACTTTTCCTTCTTCTTACACTTTTATTTTCAATTAATCCATCGCTTTCAAATCTTACAATGATTTTCTGGACACACGAGTGGCTTCTACCGACAATTTCAGCTATTTCATGATAAGAATTTCCTTTCTTAAATAACCTTAATATAAATTTTCTTACATCAATACTGGTCTCTCTTCGAATTCACATAACCAAAGTAGAAGCCGAAAAGGTTTAAGATAAAATTGGCCAAACTTTGGCTATTACAGTAGAAAGCAGAAAAAAATCTAGCGGTAGTTATACAAAAATTTTATTGGTGTATCTTTAATTTTTTGAGGTAAAAATCTGCCCATGTTTATTTCAAATACTGGTAAAATTTGTAATTTTAGATATTTTTTTGTTGGTTTTCGTTATTTTTACTGTAAATTAACCCTTTTGTTATGTGTGAAAATAAAAGCGTGTTTGCACTTCTAGTTAATGTGTTATTTCGATTGAAAGTTGGATTTATTAAGTAAAAGTAAGGTGTATCCTCAATTGTTTGTCCCACTGTATATTTTCTGCTGTAGGTGTTAGATTAAATTTAGAAATTCTTTTCCAACTCTGCTATCAAATCTTAAATCTTGGCAACTCCAAGCAGTCTTTATTTATTCTCAAAAGTTTTTTTATCGAAACATTTCGAATTATACATTGAATTTACCTTCATTTTTGTACTGAGGACAAGGAACTTCTTTCCCGAAAAGCATAAATGAGGGGTATGGACTCCTTTCAAAATGTCAAATGTTAGATACCAGTTTCAAATAATCCCATCGTGTATTCTCAAAAGATAATGAACAAATCACTTTTAACACTCAAAAAATAATCAACAAATTTAGTTGTTTAAACTACGTGTAGATAATTCGACTGATGTAATAATATTTTCTTCGATGTGTATACCTTTTCAATTTATTTTAAATCTACATTAAGTTTTCGAAGATGGCACATGTGATAAATCAGTAGAGTAAAAAGTAATAGTTGTGAACCAAAACCCAATAATCTTTTTATGAATTTTACATAAGATTTTCCTAACAGTGTTACCTTAGTTCTTGTAACTTAGGAAAAACATTTTAAATCATATTTTGAATGCAGTGTATCCACTATTCTCAAGGGAGTTTTTAAAAGCTCTACTTAAATTTATTGAGAGCTAAGACTGAAATACCCCACCCCCCACCCCTTTACTATTAAAGCACCCCTTTTTTTGTTCCTTGATTCTAACTTTATTTATGGTCACCTGCTATTTTTCATTCTATTTTTTTCTACATTTCAAAAGCAATTCATTAACACGTTTTTCATGTAACTTTTCCAAAACTGATCAATTAAATTAATTGCCTTAATTCTAATATTGGATTGTAATTCTAGCTCTTAAATTAAAATCGTTTTAATCTTTTAATCATGCATTAAATTTTTTAGACTTTTTTATATTTTTACACTCTAAAGAAGAAGAATTTTGTACGAGATATGCGTATTATACCACTCGAATAAAAACGGAGGAAGTAACAATATCCCGGAATTTAGAAGAGAGAGGGGCCGTGTGTTTACTTTTTTTCAAAAGTAATGTGCAATCACGTGACCAAAGGAAAGGTTCTCGTACAGAACGAACAGAACTGGTCATAATACAACTGAAATAACACGCTTCTCAAGAAGAATGATTTGGCGCTATTATAAGAAACAAAATATACTTAAACGATTTAACTGCAATTTTATTGAATAAATGACTTTCCCAAACCAGCGGATCACCAACCTGAAAAATTATTGAGCTAAATGGAATGTCGCCTATCATCACAATTTTGAAACGCTGTATTCATTATTGCAGAAATAATTCTAAATATTAAAATTGTGAGAGATTTTTTTGAAAATTAAAAAAAAAAAAGGCAATCGTGTTATTCAGCATGATTACATTCATAGAATACTTCAAGATTATTCTAAGATTACTTCATTTGTTAGCTAAACAAATACCTATTTGGATGCATAAAAGATAGGGAGCCATATATGAATGCAAAAGTACAGCATAATGAGTAATGAAATCGTCTCTTTACAGTTTTATAACAAAGAGCATTTTAAAAAAGTCATACATGAAACTCATCTCAAAAAGGGTGGATTCTTTTCTTTTAAACTTAGGATATTTAGTAGTTGTGGAAAGAGTCTTATTAAATGTTGGTACTTACATATTATACCGTCTTCGCCAACGGTTTAGCAAATCTTTGGCGAAGACTTGAAATTTGGCGATAAAGTTGGATGGTATAATACGTAAGTATCTTAAATTCTAATCAATAATGAGTTACCGTACGATACGTAATATTTTAAAGTTAAGACAAAAGCTTTTGAGATTGAAATATATCTTTATTGTGGGTATTTTATTGAAAGATTAGATAAGAAAATAAAAGATAAAACTGGTTTTTTTTAAATAGAAAATTTGAAAAGTCATTTTGAATTTGTTGAAAGATTTGAATTTTGAAGAGAAGTTCTTGATTCTTGCATTTTATGAATGGATATTTTTTTCAGTGAAATCTAATATCTTTTAATCTTTTTATAATATATTTTAGGTTATTATTATTTTTTTGGTAAGAATGGTTGGAGCAGTGTTAGTCTGAAATGGATTGCTGTGTTTATAGAATGACGTTTATTGTTAATTTACTATTATGAGTAGAAGAAATATTTGTATTAATTAATATTGAACTATTTATATGAAGAGATATTTTAAAGTATTGATGTCTTCATTTAATGTTTGACAAGAATTTCAGTTTCTATTTAAAAAGTTTTGAAAACGGAGCGTTTTAAATTAACTTTTGAGGACATTTTGAATAACCTTTTGAAATAAAAAAGAATAGAGTATTATTTAATTTAAAAGATATTAAAGATTAGATTAGAAGAGATTAGAATATTATTTAGATTAAAATATTATTGAACTTTAAAAATTGGAATTTTTTTTTGTTATATTGTACTGTAACTTTAAACTGTAGCAAAAAAAATCTATTAGAGTAAATTTTTAATACCTGTTCTTATTCGTTGGTTTATCATTAAGAGATAAAGTATAAACAGAAAATATTTTAATAGTTTTCAAAAATCAAGTATTTTTAATAATTTTTTTAATATTTAAATAGGAGAAAAGAATTTTATAACATGTGATTTTATTTTTAAATTTAAAACAAGGTTCGTGGTAAAGACATAATTTGTTGATTTAAAAAACCTATTTTTTCTTGTAAAATTTAGAAAAAATATCCAGGTACATTTTAAATACCTGATTTAAATGATAAATTTAATAAAATAATATAAAACGTAAACTGTAGAAAATAATTTTGAAAGATTAAAAATAAGGTAATTTATCATACCTTTTTTATATTATATAATTCTAAAAAAGTTAAATAAAGTGACATTTTATTAAAATTTAGATCAAGATTGAAGGTAAAAAAATACCTTTGATGAATTAGAAAAAAATAATTGTCATATAAGAATTTAGAAAAATGTTCAGGTAATTTTAATACCTGTTATAATTTAATAACATAATGCAAAATGTAACTTTCAGACAATTTCGATATTTTAGGAAGTATAAGGTATTTCAGAATACCTTTGCGATATTTAAATAAATTTAAAAAGTTTTGTAATGATCTAATTGAATTGAATTGAATGAAGGTGTAAGGTAAAAATATACCTTTTTCAGATAAGAATTTAAAAATTATCAGATATGGCAATTTTAAAGAAACTCCAGGTACATTTTAAAACCTGTTTTAATGACGAAAAATGTGTGTTAGATAAAAAAAATGCATATAAAAAATTTTGAACAACATAAAATGGAATTTTAATTCACCTAAAAATGCAACCAAATAAGTTTATTTAAAAAGGTTTTGTTCAATGATTATATTTTAAAATTAGGTGAGTTAAAATTTAGAAATTCAAATAAGAACAGGTATTAAAAAATTCTCAAGATCACAAGTGAGAAAATTATTACAAGAGGTTATTTGTTTTTAAATGGATTTTAGATTAGGAACTGAAATTCTTGTCAAACATAAGTTTAGAAAAAATATTATGTTTTTACAAAATTCCTTTTCTTTATGTTTAAAATTAAATATTTTGATTGTGACTTAAAAATTGTTTACTTATGCTTAAGAGATTTATTTCGATGAGTGATATTTTTAAATGCTTTTTTGAATCTGCTCCAACCATTCTTTTTCTTTTTTTGTATTGGTTCGATTGAGCTGGAGGATTTGACGGTTAATGATGATAGAGTAAAATACGGGTCTTCGTAAGTAGTATTTGCTTCTTGAATAGGGGAATGGTTGTCAAGGATTTTGCTATTATCTTGTTCTGCTTCTTTAGGAATTATTTTTTGCAAATTAATTTTTTCAGGTATTTTATCTTCTGTGGTATGAATACTTGAAATTGCCTGAATATTTTGAGTTTGTTGTTTGACTATGATATATTCTTCTGTTGGAGGAGGTAGTGTTTTGTCTGTAATTCCATTTCTTTCTTCTGTTTGAGTCTGTGCTTCAATTTTTATTTTTGATTCGCTGCTTACATTTATCGTTTGAGTCCCAATGGTGGCTGTTTTGCTTGTAAAGGTTTGTGTAGAAATGTTCTTTGTTGGTTTGTTATAAGGCATTTGAACTACTTTATTTAGGGATCTATTGGTTTTCTTTTTTTCTGGATAATTTTTAAAGATAATTAATATTGTGAAACACGTGAGGAGGGTTGCTATATCAAGAGTAATGCAGAGTTTCAAACAGTTGCTGATGAAGATTACTGGTAGCCAGAATCGAAGGAATATTTTTCGGTGATTCATGTTCAGGAAGGATGAAAACCTAAAGAAGAAGAAAAATTCATACGTAATTCTCTTTAATGAAAGATATGATTGACAGGAAACATTGTTTTTCAACCCACGGGGAAAAAATTTCGAATTTGGTGAAATTTGATAAATGCATTTTCTAAAACCAGAAAAATAATTTTGCTAACGATCTGTAGTGGAAAAGGGAATGAAAACTTAATTTAAGCAATTTCATTTAAATACAAGAATTTTATTACGTTTCCATGATACTTTTCAAAAATTAAAGTAAACTCATTAATGATAGTTAAATTTGACCTACTTTAAAATTTAAACACTTTAAATGGTATACCTTTTTCTGTTAAATTCAAAAGAAATCTTAAGTATTTGATTTAATTGCATATAAAATCACTATTGCTATGAAATTCATATTTATATAATTTTTTAAACTAAACTTTTATTTTAAAAAGATGTGGATGATACATCTCAATCTCTGGGATACATTGAGAAATGTCAACACTAAATAGATGTTCCCCTATCTACAATTTATAGTTGTATTAGTTTTAAAGTATGTTTGTTAAATTTAACTTATTTATTTAGTTATTTCCCTTTAACTTCTCGGCCACCTGTAGTGATAAATTTGGGCAGGAAAAAGTTTTAATGAAGCAAAAAAAAAAAATAACTTGGATAACTTGAAAAATTTATTTCGTACAGAAACCTTAAAAGTTAGTCTGTTTCTTCATCATTGAAATATTTATGTTTCAAATTTTTAAACAAAGGCATAAGGGGAATTTAAGAAATGATGAATTTAAGAGCGTCGACAGGAAATTAAGCAAAAAAGTATTTTAATTACGCTTGAAAAAAAGGATGGTTATTCCTGGAAATACGGGAGATCAAAGTCATTTTTTTAAATTAATGAGATTTACTGCTTTGTATATTAGTTATCCGTAATTTATTTATACCATTTACAAATCGATTGAAATTTTGTATCCTTCCTCACTAAATTTTCTATTTTTAGTGGTGCAATGTGCTGATGATTTCCTAACGGTTTTTTTTTTTTTGAGTTATTAATTTCTATGTTTCTAACGTAAAAATATATTTTAAATTCTAAGTTTTTAAACATAAAAAAATTCTTTTCAAAACGAGGGACCAGATATTAAAATAATTTCAACATCAATTTTCATTCATTTCTTTCGAATTGCTGAAGGGATATTTTAAGCAGTTACTCGTCCAGCATCGGTCATTTGTGTCAGAAATTCGAACGGAGTCAGAAGACAGCAGTATTCAATTATAAAGATTAAAAAATGAAATCTGCTATGCATATTTCAATGTGTCATGTCGGAACATCATTTCTCGAACGGCCAAGCACCGCGTGCTCGTGCGAGTGAAATTATATTTTTATTCATTTTAATCGTTTCACTGAATTGGTCGCTTTAGTATTGCAAACGATCTAAAAAAACTTTGTTTCGCATTTACTGTTTAAAAAAATATCACGTTTCCTATTTATTTCATTTCCTATAATCACGTGCTCAGAATGACATTTTTCCAGGTTTAATTTGCTGTAGTCATTAACTTATTTTTTTATTCAGAGCTTTTGCAAATTCAATGGCAACGCATTATTAGAAGCTGATTTTTTTAGATGTTCGGGCAGATAACAAAATTTTTATTTTTCGCTTATGGATTACTGTTGACGCCAAAAACCTTATCCCCTAAACAATATCATATTCTTACATGATAATAAAACTATCTAGTTAATTTTAAAAACTTGACTTTCCTCTTTTAGATTTTAGCCTTTAGTTATCGTTAATCTTAATATCAGTATATGTAACACAAAGTCACTTTTATGCAATCAATTATGAAATGTAATTATGTTTACAAGCAATATAACCAATATTTTTCTGTTTGCAAAAATTTACAACGTTTTAAAGGAAATATAATTTTTTTTTTTGTAATTTTGTTAACAAAGATTTTACTTCTTTTTTGATAAAGTTTTTACTTTCAATACTTGGCCTCCAAATTTGTTTGGTGATTTTCGGTAAATGAAGAATTTAAGGAGATTTTTTTGGCGAGTTTTTCCAAACAAATAAGAATCCCGCAAAATTTCTTCTCGCTTTCAAGACTAAAATTTACCACGTAATGTAAAATTTCTGTCATTTCGTTTCATTTCGAGGCACGTGCAGTGTTATTTGAATTGAATCAAAACAAATCAGGTTTTTCGTTCTTTCAACCATCTTAGTTTTTTTTTTTAAGAAATGATGAAATTTTGGTATTGAGCCAGAACTGGCAAAGAATGGTACATGAGATAAGAAACATGATATGGTACTGTCTTTTCGTGAGGTGAGTACGCTGGAGGTGCAATGCTCTAAAATGCTGCAAGAAGAAGAACAATCGCTGTGGTATGTGGTTTGAAGCGCTCAGATTGAGTTTCTTCACAGCTCTGAGATTTATTTACGGTTTATGCGAAGAGAAGACATTAGTAAAACGGTGCGAAAAACAACTGGGCATGAATCATAATACAGTTGTAGATTGGAACAACAACTTAAGAGAATTTTGTGTCGAATTAATTGCTGAAAGTGCGGAAGAAAAAAAACCGGTAGCCCAGAAAAAAGTTGATATAGACGAGAGTTTATTTAAAAAACGAAAGAACAATGCAGGTAGAATTCTACCAAAGTAGTGGATATTTGGTGATGTTTGCTGCTAAACAGGAGAATGCTTTCTAGTTGAAGTTTTCCAAACCGTTCTTTACCAGTACTATTAGATGCGTTAACAGATCACATCGAAGGAGGATGAATTGTGCATTCCAATTCCTGGAAGAGCCACTGCACGACTGAAGTGGAAGAAGCTGGTCTGCAGCTTCTCAAAGTCAATCTCGATTATAATTTCATTGATCCCGAAACGGGTGCACAAAGCCATAAAATCGAACGACTTTGAGGCAGTGCCAAATATAAAACATCGGGGTATTTCCCGCCATCATTTGGTGTCCAACTTTGCTGAGTTTATGTGCAGATCAGGAACAACCGATCCAATTCTCAACATTATAATTGTATTATGAAAAAATTATAAACATTCTTGAAATTATTTTACTTACTAATGATAAATATATTTTTATTCTTGTTTATTATTATTTATTCTTGGTTGACATTTATTTTGCTATCTGTTTTCCGTTAGAGAAGCGAAAAGTTCGCTAAATCATGCAGAACTTTGGTACATAAAATTTGGCAGAAAATCGCCAAGTAATGCTGAATTTCATTTTCTGCTTTGTCATTCGTTTTGTTTGGCGGCATTAGCGCCCGGATTAATGAAAAGTGCCCTAATTTCTATTAAAATGCTCATAATGAAGTCTTCACTATTCATGCAGAGATGAAAAAAATTAACTTTGGTTTCTGTTAATAATATACATTTCAACGGCATCTGTTGTAAAAAATATCAAATTGCTTCTATTGAAAACTTAACTATACTTCAAATTTTTACTTTAACTGTTTGTTTAAGAATCGTGCAGTTTTAATAGGCATAGCATGTACACTTTGATAATTTGTAGAATTTAGAAAGCAATTTACTTTCTAAATTCTACAAAAAATTAACCATTTCTCAACTAAAATTACCACCACTTACGTCTTTCTCTCTGAATATAAGCGTATCATTTCTTGAGTTTCTACTTACAGACCTATTCTCATCTTTTTTATTTTTTAAATTGAATGAAATTCTCCTTGCTATGAGTAGAATGAGGGCTCAAATAACAGAGGTATATTTTTATGTACAGGACAGTCACAAAAAAATTGACTAATATATAAACCTCTAACAGACTGTCCTTTCAATCCATAAAGATAGAATACATTGTTAAAAGATGTAATATACTCTAAGTCTTGTATAAAAAAAAGGTATAAGCATTTTGGGGAGGGGGTTTAAAGGGAGAGAGTTAAAAATACCAATTTTTCTTCCATGCTCTTCAATATGAATAATTTGAATTTGACGTCAAAGACGTTGCTTTTGCAGCAGCCAATTTGATTCGCCTTTCCACTTAATGTAAGACAAGACGTTAAAAAATAATGATGGACATTCAGAAATCGCGTTGTTTCAATGCCTTAATGAAGTTATTTAAGCTTGGAGGGTTGTTAACCGGTTAGTGTTCTTCATAAAACTGTGGATTTCGGATAAGGATGTGAGTCGATCCAATGAACATGTTGAGCAATAGATGCGAAATTTAAAATCATAAATACTTATACCATTTCTTATCTTTTCGTTTGGATTCAATTCACTTTTTCACCCATTTAAAGAACCAATTCACATTTTGAGTTATTTCTTTTTGATAATGATGTGAGAGGGAAGACAACAGCTTGAAAGGAAAAAATGGCCGCGTAATGAAATTATATCAATATTACATAATAAGTCTTTTAAGAAAATTTAATCTTTTCTTATGTAAAAAATTATCTATTCATTCGAATAATGAAGAGAAAAACATTTATATTTAATTTATTCTTTAAACACTTACAGTCAGTCGCATTATAACAAACTACTTGAATTATTTGAACATTTAAAAATTGATTACTATTTTTAGGCAACATTGTAAACAAAGAAACTCTTCGACTATCTTAATTAAAAACACTTTGACATTAATATCAATATGAGACATGAATGAAAATTCGTAAAAATTTGCAGAATTGAACTTACTTGAAACAGGTGATGTTTATGTATTCAGTTTTAGATCAGAGACTGTTTAAAGCTTTTTATTTTCAGGTATATTTAAATACTATTTGCGAAATAAAAAATCGAGACAGTAAACTCATAGCTTTGGACAAAGATATTAGAAAAAGAAAGACTTCAGGTTCTGTTGTAAAAATAATACAAAAGTATTTGTTATCAAACAATGTAATTTTTGGGATTATTTAATAGACGAATTTCAACAGTCCCATCAACAATGGGTTTAATCTGAATGTAATTTTATTTGGCCTCGCATTTAAGCTTTAATAGTTTATAGAATATAATCGGCTTTACTTATCTCCCCGTACCTTTCCATCATATACTGTAATAAATGTGTTGTCCCAGAGTGAACTTTGCAATAACATTGGTAAACAATTGTTGCAAAATTTTAAATTTTAGTTTCATTTTATTCCAGCAGCAGAATCCATTGTAGGATCTGTCACGAGCATATCAAGCAATTAAACTCTGATATGCGGTTAATAGTATTTGAAAAGCTGATTCCTGATTTAGACGTGTTTTTCTTAATAAACCGAAACTAAAATTTAAATTTTGAACTATAATTAAATTACCAAAATTCATACATGTTATTAATACAAGTCATTCATGTTATTAATACAAGTCATTACGTTTTGGATGTGTTGAGACTACATATTTCTGAAAGACCACAGGTCAAAGCCTAGTTTGACTTAGCACAAAATTGGATATACGTCTGCACTAGAGATGTTAATTCTGTGTGTTAAATTTTATCGGTCTAGCTCTCTTTGTTTTTCTTTTATCAAGTTAAAACATACGAACAGACTGTCAGACATACTTCCTCTGAGAGGATTATGCTCAACATTTGATAAAATTCTACCAATTTGAGATAAAGATTATATACTTAATTGAATCATTTTACATATGAGCGCTTTTAAGGTATCGTTATCACAGACAGACAGATAGACAGAAAAGAAGGTACTCAGACCAACATTTTTTAAATGTGTTTTTCCAAATCTAAGAGGTCAGACACTCGGAAATTCATGAAAGTCGCCAATTAAAAAGTGTTCAAAATTACAAAACTTTCTCCATGAAGTGTACCAGACAAAGTGAATACCAAATTGAAGGAAATGGTGTTTTTTAAATGAAATTCTCTTTTTGATATTCACAGGGTTACACATGATTTAATCTGGATAAGGATTTACGAAAACCAAAACGTTAAATGAAATCTTTCCTCTGTCTTTTTCTCTATCATATTCCACCAATTTTTTCCCATTGATAAAGGCGGATATATTTTTTACAAAAAGTTCGAGTCTTAATTCTAAAAGCTAGAATGGAAAATATATACACCTATTCTCAAACTGAATAATGTTAATCACTCGTTGCGAAATCTTTACATTGGTTGAAATTTGCAGTCAATACAGGGAAAATTTGAAAGGTGAGTGATACAATGAAAAGAAAGACACAATACCTTTAAAATAATACAAAGAATATGCCTAACAAACTTCGTAAATTAAATATGTTTTACTGTGAAAGTAATTAAACCTAAATTACACAAACCATTTAAAGGAAGTTTTTTAGACAAACTTTAATCTTGACTATCAGACTGATCCCAAAGGCGAGAAACAAGACATCTAGGTTATAATACCTTGAGTGTTTGCAGGTAAATTATCATGAAAGATACAATTCGAATAGAACTATAAATCTTGCAAATTTATTAAAATACTTCAAGTGTTGAATATATTAAAATAACAGGATGATGGGGCATAATTGGATTATAAAATATGTTTTGGGAGAATTCCTGAACTTTAAGCATGAATAAGATATTTATATGTACTATATTACTCAAAAAAGGGCGAGTAATTATTGTAATACTATTAGTTATATTCTGGTATCTGAATTATGATAGAATAAGTCTAGTTCTATATTTTTATTTCTTATAATTTTATGTCAAAGAATTCTTATGTATGGAACTTAATATGGCCACAAGAATTAAAGATTAACTAAAACTAAAAGTTATACTTAAAATTTACGTTTAAATTACACTTGCTATTGGAAAGAAGTTTAGGAAAAATGTACCAAAATTATCTTCAAATATTCTTAATTTTCAGTTTGCATTAAATTCATGTTTTGAGAACATACTTAGAACCTATATAAAATTTTGAATAGCATTCCACATTAGAAGTTTATGAAGCAAGAGAGACCCCAATTCGGAAGGAAAAACTGGTCATTAAAATCAGCTTGCAGTCAATATTCTGAACAATGCCTTAAAAAATAAATAATTTATTTCATCTCATTTGGGATTTTTTTTATTTATCATTCAAATTAGTAAACCAATACCTTGGAATCAGTACCAACAATGGGGATTCGACAAATCCTCCATACAAAGTTATCCTCGTAGAAGAAAATGATAGTTTTGACCCAAGTTTGTAAGAGTTCTCGTATTTGCAGAATTTACGTTGGAAATTAATGTGATGCACAATCCTAGCTTACCTCGCTTGGAATTTAAAAGGGTTCAGGGAAGCTGAAAATATCTTTGTTTCATTGTTGCCTTGAATTATCACGATAACAAAAACAAATTATTTTAATTATCAGGAAATTGCCACGTTTTTATTCTCTTTATAAGTAACGAAATTTTTCAAATATTTTTATTAATCATTCTTCTATTTTCTATATAAATATGATGTATGTTTTGATAAGATGAACTTTGAAGAGGTTGGCGTACTTGATTCAGTTGATATTTATTTCTTCAGTTTGCAATCGTAGATTTAAGAGCGTTTAATATTCTTTTATTTGTTGGCAAAATGTTTTTTAAAGAGTTTTATAGGTTTCAAAGCTGGAGGTTTAAAGTAAAATCACACCTACTGGCATAAAATTCGAAAAGGAGAGACTGGGTTGTTTTTTCTTAATAAAAGAAATTTCAACAGTATTTTTACAATACAATACTTTAAGAGATTATTGTTGATGGAGAAATTAACGTTTCTGAACAATTAATCGATAACAAATTTTATATATATATATATATATAATATATAATTCTTCTGTGCGTGTGTATGTGATTGAACTCCTCCTAAACGACTGGGGTCCGATTTTGATGAAATTTTTTGTGTGTGGTTAAGTGGATTCGAGAATGGTTTAGATTCACAATTCAGTCCACTACAAAATGTAGAATTTTAATTATTAATTGAAAACTAACTTTCCCGCCAAAATAACTTCCTTCCCCCATCGCGAAATGAGTAAGGTTTTAGGGGTTTTTTTTTCTAACAGTGATGAGGTTAGGCTTAACATGATTCCGATCGATTATTTCAAACGATTTTTTTTTTTCATTGCATTTATCGCATTTAGAATTAAACAACGTTAATTAATCGACCTTTAAGGTTCATTCTGATGTACTTTTGAATAAAAAATAAAACAGAATAAAGGAAATAAAAAATTTCTAATCTGCCCAACTCATGTAGAGAAAAAATGCATTTTCTGGTGATGAAGTTTAACGCATGCGCATTTTGTTGAGAACTTTATTTAAACGGAAACAAAACTATTGGTTTGATGTTTTGTTTTACTTCGGATACACGCTGTTAAAAGGTTAGCTATGTTGTTTTTGTAATTAAACAATATTTCTGTTAGTTATATATTTTTAAGTACATCTTTTTTTTTAAGTTATTTTAAGTCGTAGTAAAAAGTAATTGCCAAATGAATAACGCTTCGGTTCTTTCCCCATGCTAACAATGTTCGGCTTAACATGTTTTCAAGGTTCTTTTAAAATTTTTGCTGCAAATTAAATCCAGATAAATGTTATTTTCAACACACGATTCTTTGATATGAAATAAATAAAATATTTTCTAAAAAAGTAAATGCAAAATATAGTTTTCTATTTCACAGTATCTATATTATTAATTTTATAAATCAACTTCATGAAAGCAAAATTGTTTAATTCATGCAGAGTATTCATTCAAATCTAGACCCAACAGCCAATTTGTAAATCTTTATTAATAGGCACAAATATTGTTTTGAAATTTTCATGATATTTTGATTGCTTGAATCAATTTAAAATGTGATTTTCCCTTTAAAACTTGATATTATTGACTTTTTTTTGGAAAAATGTTAAAAAATCAATGCAATAATATTATTTGAGGTCTTAAATAAAAAAATATATAAGATACATAATTCATCTATAAATGCAAATTACACTGAAGTGACAAAAGTCATGGGATGACTGTTAATATCGTGTCGGTCCTCCTTTTGCCCGGCGAAGTGCAACAACTCGACGTGTCATGGAGTCCACAAGTCGTTGGAAGTCTTCTGCAGGAATATTGAGCCATGCTGTCGGTATAGACGTCCATAATTGTGAAAGTGTGGATGCAGGAGTTTGGCCACAAACGGACCTTTCGATGATGTCCCATAAATGCTCGATGGGATTCATATCGTTTGATCTAGGTGGCCAGATCATGCGCTAGAACTGTCCGGAATGTTCTTCAAACCAATCGCGAACAGTTCTGGCCCGGTGATATGGCGCATTGTCATCCATAAAAATCCCATCGTTGTGTGGGTACGTGAAGTCCATGAATGGCTGCAAGTGATCTGCAAGCAGCTGAACATAACCATTTCCAGTCAATGATCGGTTCAGTTTCACCAGAGGACCTAGTCCATGCCATGTAAAAACAGCCCACACCATTATGCAGCCGCCACCAGCTTGAACAGTGCCTTGCTGACAGTTTGGGTCCATGGCTTCGTGGGGTCTGCTCCACACTCGAACTCTACCATCAGCTCGTAACAACTGAAATCTTGACTCATCTGACCACGCCACTGTTTTCCACTGGTCTAGGGACCAGTCGATATGCTCACGAGCCCAGGAGAGTCGCTGCAGGCGATGTCGTGCTGTCAGTAAGGGCACTCGAGTCGGTCTTCTGCTGTCATAGCCCAAGGAAGACAAATTTCGCCGCACAGTCGTATCGGACACGTCCCTCATACGTCCCACATTGATTCCTGCAGTTATTGACGAAGTGTTGCGTGTCTATTAACATTGACCTTTCTACACAGACGTCGGCGGTCTCGGTCGTTAAGTGCAGGTGATCGCCCACTGCGCTGTCCATGATGGGATGGGATGCCTGAAATTTCATACTCTAGGCACACTCTTGATCTGTGGATCTCGGAATGTTGAATTCACTAACGATATCCGCAATGGAATGACCCATGCGTCCAGATCCAACTAACATTCCACGTTCAAAGTGTGTTAATTCTCGTCGTGCCGCCACAAATCCCGAAAAACCTGTTCACATGAATAACTTGAACACAAATGAAAGCTCTGGAAAACGAACTGCGCATTTATACTTTTTCGCTGCGATACTACTGCCATTTATGTATTTGCATATTGCTATCCCATGACTTTTGTTACTTCAGTGTATATTATTATATGTTCATAAAGCATAAGAGAAAAGTTTCAGAGTTGTAACTAAAAATAGAATGTGCATAGAGTGTTTGAAATCTCAAAGAGCATCACAAAATTTCATTTTGAGGAAAAGCTAAAAATACATTTAAATGTACATTTACAGACCGGAAACATAATTGAAATAACTTAAATTTGTTAAATATTCATTTTTATTAAAAGAATAGCCTATTTTCTGAAATATATACATCCATAAATTTAAAATATTTTTGTAAGAGTTCTTAAAGAATATAAAGAAAATACTATTGGTGAAACCAAACCAACTCCTCTTTTTCACCATCATCATCATCAAAAAAAAAGTTCAAATAAAAATTAGCTTAATAACATTTCATTAGCCACAAAGATTAATTTATATTCATATAACATTTTTAAACTATACGTGCAGCCATAAACAAATATAATAAAAAAATTGAAGCAAATCAAAATACATCTGTTTCATAAATTATGAGCTCATTTTTTTCTTCTAATTTGACATGTGCTGATTTTTTTTTTGAATTTTTTTTTCATTTCATTGTTATTATATAATAACAATATGATACATGCTTATAAGATACAATTTATTTTATATAATGAACTTTTTTTCTGAGTTATAATAAAGCAGCAATCAAATTTTGATATATTTTCTTCGTGGTGACAAAGAAGGCACTACAATTTTGTTGTTCATTTCAAAGGTTTTTTTAAATGTAAGTTCCCTTTCACCAGTAAATACAGAACGAAATTCTTTACCATATTTAGCACATAATAGACACATTTTTGATGAAAAACCAAAACAACAAAAAAAATTGCTTGAAGGATTTGAAGAAATTTTTTCTGACATTCATGACTAAGAATATTCTTCAAAAAAGAATACTAAAGTGATTGTACAGAACTATATAACTATTATATACAATTTTAAGATGATGAATTCACTATTTCAGGTTTATTGCAGTTGGTAGAAGCTTCCAAAATGTCATTAGAATTCCTTGGTTATGAATCAAAGGATTTCTTTGTCCGTCATATCTTAACATTTTCAGACTTTGTCTGCTTTTATTTGGACGTCCTTTAGGCTTTCGGTAGTGAAAACTGATAAAAAAAAATTTAAAAACAAAATTTAGAAAAAGAAAAAAAAAGTAATTAGAAGTAAATTTCAATTTTAAACCTGAATTCAACGGTTTTTGTATCTAATTTCAAAGGAACTGAAACGAACCGTTCGAATATAAAATGTATAACGAATGAATGAGCAAACCAAAACAAACAATAAAAGAAAGAAAAGGTAGAAGTTTTTAACATCTGCCAAAGCAAAAACAACAGCTTAAAATTAGAATTACAAATAATGCTCACTAGCAGTGTTTGGAGGAAAACGAAACTGTTTCTACTGCAGCTGTCCAAATGGAAAGAAGTGGGTGTGACATCCCAATAACAATAAAAAAAAATGCTGATATTGAGCAAATGAATTAATATATCAAAATGATTTTTTTCCAAACGATAGCTTACAGTTTAAATATACATCAAATATCAAAATAAAGATATTGCAAATTTCATCGATTTTTTACATTTTTATCGTCTAATGCAATGTGCCTTCAATGTGTTTATTTTATCCTGAAAGGATACATGTTTTAAACAATTTTTATTTTTTTAGTGTTTGATGCATTTAAAATTAAACATTGTTAATTAATCGATTTTTTCGGATTCATTTTGAAGTACTTTTGAATTAAAATAAAACAAATAAAGGAATTAAAAATTTATGACCAATTTTTGTTACCCAAACTGGTATAGAAAATTCACGCATTTGCTTAAAAATTTAAAACAAACTCCCTCTAACTTTCAAACATTTGACATCAATCAAAGTATAAGAAAGGAGTATTAGGATTATCTTTGTCAAAGCCTTCAAGTTCATTTCTTTCGACCCTGCTATTTCATGATAACATGCATTCATAATGTATACATTATTAACTCAATTAGTAAGCTTTAAAACAAACATGTTTTAATTTATATCTTTTCAATGCAGAGCTAATTTGTAAAACTTTACCACATAACTTGAGATTGAAGATTGGCTCACCTATCTTATTGCTTCGAAATTTGAATGCACCAAAATTATGTAATGGCACGCGATTATTCATTAAAAAATCATGAGAAATATTCTTGAGGCTACTATTTTGAACGGCAAATTTCAAGATGAAGTTGTACTTTTACCACGGATCCCAGTGATTCTTTCAGACTCACTTATCCCATTCAAACGTTTGCAATTTCCAATTCGCTTGGCATTTGCTATGACTATTTATAAGTCACAAGGTCAAACGACGACAATTTGTGGCTTAAATTTAGAAAATCCTTGCTTTTCGCACGGCCAATTATATGTTGCGTGTTCGAGGGTTTTAAAACCATCGAATTTGTTTGTTTATACCCCACAAGGATTAACCAAAAATATCGTGCATGAAATGGCATTACGATAAATTTATTTTCTGTACATTTAAAAATATATACCTTTTAATAACAATAGATCGAATTTCATCTTTTTTTACCCTTTATTTAAAACACGTTTAAGTTTCTATTCAACAAAGTTGAATATAAACAGTTAAGTTTCAGTTCAGTTTAAGTTTCTACATTGAACTTAGCTCATAATATAAGCATACTCACAAGCAATCGATAGGTTTAACTGTGGGAACTGTACATGTGATGACGTCAGGTATTGTAATAACATTTTCGTACTATTTTTCATCAAAACGAACCAGATTGTTATAACTTATTCAAGAAGGTTTGAAATTTTCGGACAACGTCTGTAGGGTCCGCTAGTATATATATATATATATATATATATATATATATATATATATATATATATATATATATATATATATATGA
>JAOUZG010020680.1:0-17555 GCA_026289955.1 Argiope argentata
TTTATTTTATTTATTGTAACACAGATACATTTAAAAACTTTGAAATGTATTCTGGAATAACAAATTTTTTCTTTGAAATCAATGCACTTGCTTATTTTACTTTAAAAAAAAACTAAACATCCTGAATTCCATGATATTTTTGAATTATAGAATAAGAATAAACAGAAGAAAAAAATCTTCAGAAAGTGCAAAAATATATTCTTCAATCCACAATTTCTTATTATATGACATTTAAAAAGAAGAATAAAAGAAGCAGACAGTATTTATTATTTCAAATAAAAACCTGTTACCAAATTTTTATTGTAAAACATTTTTTTATTTTATTTTGTGATTAATATTGCTTTTAAAATGTTTAATATCATTTGTGATTCATTGTGTGGTGGAATCTATGCAAGGAATTATATAGCGAGTGATAATATTTCTTAGGAATGATTCATTTGAGTTTATTATGCATAAAGAAATTCCATTATGCTGATAATAATCTCTGGTATTCATCAGTAACGGTATCAGTAACAAACTTCTAATAAATATATATATATTAAATTTTCAGTAAATGTATTGCACAAAAATAAATTCTAGCAAGTATAAAAATATACACTGAATTGAAAATTTTAAAGTCTCATTCTTTAAAATTTAATGCTTGTCCTTTCCCTTTAAAGTTCATTATTTTAGTAACACATGTCTATGAATAAAATGCTGCTATACAATAAAAATGTGTTTAAAATTGTTTCATAAATATTGTATTAAAGACAGTGGACTTTTATAAACTAATAAATATATATGTAAATCAAATGCCATCCTGAAACAATAGTTCTGGAAACACTCAATAGCAATTATTACTGGGAATTTAATAAAATTATCAAAAAACTGATTGTGTTGATGCATGTTTTTTTTATTTATTTATTTATTATAACCAAACTCTGACACTGGATAATAATTATACTCAAAAAAGTTTGCATCAAATTTCATATATTTAAATCACTGTATTTTTGAAATGCTTGTGAAAATCCACATACAATCTAAATCGATCAATCCCTTAATTGATTTGATTCTAAATTTGGCATATCTCCCCACTTTAAATATTAAATGTACATATCAAATTTTATCCAATTAGCTCTCATAATTTTGTAGCTATTGTGTTAATTTATAATCAGATAGCCAGATAAACTTATTCTGAATAAATTTCATTCAAAATGTGATAAAATCTACAAATTTGGTATATAAATCAAATACTTAATTTCATCAGTCTAATGCAAAACACTTATCATCAGAAGTCACAGACAAATTAGAAATCATCAGTAATTATCACAGTCACAGACTTGTCACAGTACCAAAATTGTATTTTTCAAATTCTGAGTGATGGAAAATGCTAGATGTGCCACAATACTTTCATTATGATAATACTTTTGTGCTGAATACATTGTATACAAAAAAGTATAAAAGTTAATTTAGGGTTAATTTTTAAACTGAAAAAAAAAAGCAGGGAGCATAACATTTAATAACAAATTACTTACTTCTAAATCATGTAAAGCCATGAGTAATTCTGATCTCAATGTACAATAATGCACAATTTTTGTTCTGAGAAACAGAGTTCTAAGGAACTGTAGCACCATGTCATAAAGCTTAACATTATGACCAATCATGGTGAGCAATTTCTGTACCACTTCACCCTGCCGTCTTTGTTTCGGAGATGGTGCAAAAAATTGAGTGATGGGATCTGAATGTTTGAACAACAGGTCTTCTTTCTCTTTTATGTACTGAGTCAGAAGCGGTGAGACTTCATCTCCAAATAAAGACTGGTTGTCCTGCCAAATTTGTCTTTTTACCTGTGAAAAATTAATTAAAATTATTAAAAATTTACAAATAAATCAGAATTGTACAAAAGGACACTAATATATTCTGGACTAGTTGAAACTTGAAAATTTAAAATTAGAACAGTTTTTATTCATAAAAGAGAAACAAAATAAACTCTTTCAAATTTAATTAAAAATTACAAATGCATTGAAATTAATACATATGTATCTCATAGATTTCTTTGCCTAAAACAAAAATAATTAAAGTATCAGTTTATTATTATTTTCTTTTCTTTCATGCTCCATGCTTTTGTTGATAAGTGGTATCATTTTCATTATATATGAAAATGATACCACTTATCAACAAAAGATTTATATAATATTACTGTAAAAATGAACATATCATTAGTACTGGATATATTTCGATTTATCTAAAAATGTAAATGATAGCATGAAAATATATACTGTAAATAGCACAGTAAATAAAGAAGGATTGTATATTTTACTTCAATAATCACTTATAAAAACATAAAAAAATCTAATAATATAAAATAATTCTAATAAAAAGCTTCATTTACATTAAAAAATATCTGTCATTTATCAGAAAATTTGGCAACATACTACATCCTCTATTAAAAATTTTAAAACATCTACTTATCAATAACTTAACACCTGCTTTCTACCATTTCATTTTTAATTATTCATATCATTTAATTAATTAAAGCTTTAATATAAGGAGCATTTGCTTATATATTTAAATAATTATCAGCTGCTAACTTTAATTTCCATTATAAGTCCAGTTAGAACAGATAATTTGTCATTATTAAAATCCGAAAAGTTAAAGTTTTTAATTTTTAAGAAGACAATAAATATAAATTATGTTTAACTAACAAACTTACATTTATAATTATTCTTCTTTTAAAAATTAAATAATAATTTAACTTGAGGAATTTTTGCCTGAAAATTAAGACATATTAATTAATACTATTTTTAACTAAACTGTAAAATTAAATTTAACTTTATATTTCAAAACCAAAAGCAGAGATGAAAAATGAAGCTCCAAGAACTGAATTTTGATCTTCTGATTACAAAGTAATTGCACCAACAGCCATACTGCTGGGACAATAAAGACAAATTACTGATGTTGTTGTTACTTATGGCACTTGCCGTGGGCAAGCCCCTGCTGATACTATAAAAAGATATTAAGTCTAAGAAATGCGTCTCTTTGTTTCACACGTAGCGCCATCTAGGGCCATGAGTACAACTTAGCTAAACACACGTCACAACACTTTTTAGGGGGCGAACTTCATACATACAAATTCATTCGTTCATCTCAGATCATAATTTAGACCTGGAACAGAGAACGATCACCTCTGACCCAGTACCTACAGTGATATTACTCCTGACATGGAAGACTTTGCGACCACAACAAATTTAATGAGCGTCAGTCACCACACACTCGGGGAATCTTTTGGCAGGTGACTTTCAAACTCGTAACCAAAAGAGTACAAGTCCAACACTCTACCAACCAGGCTATCCCAAATTACTGATAAATAAACTATGTATCAAAGTCTATTTTCTTGGAATTGGTTAACTATCGTGTTTTAATACTTCCATGAAAGGTAATTTTAAAGGAACGTTCATTTATTAAATATTAAAACACAATAATTAATAAGTTTTAATTAAATGAATGTTTATTTTTTTTTATTCACAACTATAATACTAAATTTCATTGCCAATTCAACTTCTTAAACTGTGTCTTCTTGTAGGATTTTTAAAAGGAATTTCAAATAATATATCAAAAAGAAATATAGAACATAATAAAAATAAAAAGAATATAATGTCTAAAATCTAGGGGAAGTGGAAGGTTACGATTTCAAAAACATGTAGCAACTTTTTTGTCAATGATCCATTCTATTCACGAACAAAAATCAGATCATATAGGAAAAAATGTTTTAAAAATATCTTATATAGCTAATACAGCTATTTTTTGAAATTAAACAATAGCTTAAGAATTAACTAATAAAATAATTTTTTAAAGAATAATGTGTTAAAAATAAAGCTATAACATAAAAATGTAAGTGAAATATAAATATCAAAATCTTGGGTCATTATTAATATACCTTCACATCACATTCTTGATACAATAGTTTATTGCTGACTAAATGCTTGAGATATCTGTCTTCAACTCTGTCCATGTTTTTCAAAATACATAAAACAACAGGCTTGATTTTAGGAACCTGGAATATTTTAAAATTATAATTAGCAAATAAGCAAAATTTACTCATTTTAACAATTGAGCAAAATCTTTACTCACATTAATCAAAATAAAGCTCTTCTGCAACAATTCCTTGAGCTTTCGTTCTCGTTCCCGGGGATCATTTTGAGACAGCTTCTCAATAGTAGCTATTAATGTGTCTTTAAGTTCTTCTAAAACTGACAGGTGAAATTCCTGTCGAGGAACACCATGTCGATCAAGGAGAGGAAGCATGGGCCGAAGAGATGGGAGCAGAATTCCATTTTCAGTCTGAAAATCTTCAATAGCTTTTAGAGGATCTGCACAGTTGGTCAAAGCTTCTCGAAGATATTCTTTACCCGGAATGCCCACTTCCTCTAATCCCGACATATTTGGTTTTCTAGAGAAATAATTTCTCTAAAAAGTAAAAACAGATTACATTAGAATTTTTATAATTTTATGGATTAGCTGATATAATTAAGTGCCAATAAAACTGACAAAATATGATTACATGTGTTGAAAGTTTCAACTTGGATTAACTTACAAGGCATTACAAATGGATTACTGCAAAAAAAAAAAAAAAAACAATAGGCTTTATTAATTGAATGATTCAGATATATTAAAAGTCTAAAAATTACGAGGAAGACAACTATTTACTTACCTTTTATTTAAAATAACATTTTGAAGATATCTAGTTAAAGTATTCACAATACAATATGCTAACTTGGCAAATAAATTTATTTCTCAATTAAGAGGGTTTATTAAAAAAATTGTTTAAAAACCATATATCACTGGTAAACCTTCGATTTAATTGCAACAATCAAACAAATTTTGTGTTTCATTGACAAACATAATCAACAGATAACATAATATTGTTAGCAATTACTCATTGGCTGCGATAAAAATGACATTATTGGCAATTTGTTTGGTGTTTAACCAATGGCATGCAAATAATACAAATAAATAAATAAATATGCATTATTTTTTCTTAGATCTGATTTTTTTAAAAATACAATTACCAGCACATGAGAGATAAAATGAGGTTAGATGCCAAGATTTATCTATTTATGAATTATTGAACTGAGAGTATGATTGAATAAAACTTTATTTACATTAAAATCTATTAGAAGGCATTAAAAAAATAAATGAAATTATTAATAATTTTTCAACCTATACAACAAAAAGAAATAACTATTTCATTTGAAGTTTTATTTTCTCTCAACTCAATCATAAATTTATATTTTTATTTTTGCATTTTATTACGTAAGGAGATGTCTAATTTGAAATCATTTTAATAAATTCACTAGTTAGTAGAATCTTTTGTGGTACTTACGTATTAGATGGTCTATCTTTATCGCCATTATTAAATTATACAGAAATTACATTATTAAATTATAATTATTAAGAGTTGTGAAACCGCCATTATTTAACAAATTGTTCAAACGTTAACTGTCATCTACCATTTTGTTGATTTTGTAGGTCGACGGTTTATTGTACATATGTATATTTATTTATAATTATAAACTTTATTCACAATCAATTTAATGATCATGTTATATATTCTGTATAAATTTCAATAAATATAAATGGAATTATATGATGTTAATGAAATAAATGTTTTAATAGCTTAGCTGATAGGAATATAATTAATTTCTCTTATGTAACAAATTTTAGAGAAAAGTTACTTTTCCATGTACAGCCCTTTTCTTCCAATATAAGCAGATCTATATAAATAAGAAAACGCTTAAAGAATAAATTATTTTCCTACTACCTATTTCATAATTAGATTCAGAGATGATAATACCAGAAAAAAAAAGAAGAAATTATTTACAATTATTTATTTATTAAATAAATAACTATTAAACTATTATAATTATTAAATAAATAAATGCTAAATCCTTCAGATTTTATTGGACTTTCAACATACATATGTGGAATAATGCAAATAATAATAATAATAATAATAATATAGGAGAAAAAGAGTGATTTGATATTCATGGCCGGTCTTCAGGCCGGATTCATTGTATTATTATTATCTCTACTTTTGTTTTTAAAATTTTTTTACCAATTTTGATATTCATGGTATTGTTGTCATAGTCGATCATAAACAGAAAACTGATTACAAAAAAGATCAAAGTTTCAAATAATTTTGAATACAATACACAGAATATTATTTATTTGCTGTTTTTTTTTATTGTAAATTTGTGCAAAGGGGGGGTCCCCCCTTCTTTTTATACATTGGAATTGTTGATGTGTTATATAACAGTCAAAATAAAATAAAAAAATCCATATTTAAATATGAAAGATAGATAGAATATATCAGAAATATGAAAATAAAACTTGGATCAAGTGCTTTTGAAATTTCATTTTTTTTAATACAGCTAACAATATCAGAATCTTTTGTCAAAAAAAAAAAGGAAATGCATTTTCTTAGTTGCATATAAATTATTGGCTTATATGAATTGTGTTTGGTTATCAAATGCATAACATTAATTAATTATTAATCACCTCCTCCCCCCCAAAAAAACTGTATGCTAATAGGCTATTTTGAAATTAATGACACGAATTTAAATTAAAATTTTGTTAAATTAACAAAATTAACACATAAGTCCTGTTTGAGCCTAATTATATTGTGAGATTTCAATATAATTTAAAACTTTTCTGCTAAAAGTAGTGTAATATTTAAGAGTTTTTCCATTTTTGTAAACAAATGTCAATATAAAAAACTGATGAATATTTTTCAAAAAACAAAACAATATAGAATTTCATAAAAGATATGATATCAGAAATTGATATTGGAAACGTTCTCAAATTTTACATTATAGGAAGAAAAACAAGAATTTTGAAATGCAAATTTTTAGTCCAATTAAAAGTACAATAACTTTACCCAAATTGCTGAATGTTTTAAATCTTTTTAAAACCTCCTTCCCATGCTTTTAAACAAATTCACAGTAAATGCCAGATTAAATCCATACTGAGAGCATTTCTAGAACACTGTAAAAACTGAATAGACCTATTATTAAAATCTTTCAAAGCAGGCCACAACTCTTTTTGCCCTTGATATTACAGAATATATTTTCTGTCTTTAACTAAACACAATGGTGGCTTCTTTCTCACTAATGAAACAAAGAACAAGATTTTGAAGTTATTTACATGCAGTCGCTCAAAAAATTGAGAGTACACCTTACTTGATAAATCCGACTTTCAATACAAATAAGACATTAACTAAAAGTCCTAAGATATTTTTATTTTTATGCATAACAAATGGTTTAATTTAAAGTAAAATTAAAGAAAAATAAACGAAAAACCTCTAAACTAAAAATATCGGCAGCATTTTAAATAAACATTAGCAGATTTTTACCTCCAAAAATTAAGAGTACAACAACAAAATTTTTTTAATATCATGTAAAGAAAGAAAGTTTAAATATTTAATTACATGTCTTTTGACTTTTATAATGACTTTTAGACATCGCAACGCTAAATTCAACAAATTTTTGGTGGTATTTGAAAATATTTTACACATTTTTCTTGGACAAATTTCATTTTTCTTGAAAGTCAGATTTATCGCGTAAGGTGTACTCTCAATTTTTTAGCGACTGTATATATATTTGATCCTAAATCATTTCAATAAGAACATTTTTATGTGTTGTCTGCCAAACTAATCGGGGTCTTAATAATTCTGAGTGTTATTAATAGTAAAAAACACATTAATGAAGGCATAAACGAAACCGGCAAGAAAGACAGCGATTAAAGACAATCAAATTATTGAAAGTAAAAAATATCTATTCAATCTTTAGTTTAAAAAGGCATGCACTAATTATCATATCTTATTTTAAAACATGGAGCATTTACTTACAAAAACAAATTAAACACATCAGTAACAGCTGACAGCAAAATCTTTTAGCGATAAATTCAAATGTATAGTAACAACACGCTTTTTCAAACTTTATTTACAGATTAATAAAATTAACCTTAACTTCGATTTTGTTGTAGGATTTTTTTTTCTATGGAACTTTTCAAAATATATTTATTACTTTTTTATTTATTTTGGTATTTATGTCTGATTCTTATTATATAAGGTGAATTTTTCTAAATATTTATAATCTATCTTTAAAGTTCTTAAAATATGAGTATTGAATGACGAGTTTCAATTAAGAGGGTTAACGCTCTAGAGCAAGAATTATTATTATTACTCTCTGTGAGCTCCAAAATAGAGCTTTTCTGATGAATTTGATTAAAATAATTAACTAAACTTTAATTTTTTAATTTTTTATGAAGATTTTTGAAGATAATTTTTTTCCTCTTAATTTGAAAAGAGAAACTTTAACGGTACCAGACGATTGGCATAGTTGGAAATACTACTCAGAGCATACTAAATTTTGATCTAACCTTTGAAAAAAAAACTTTTTTTTTTTCATTATTAAACTATAATAATACATTAAAATGAAGTTAGATGTTCAAAAAATAATCTTAATAAGGTTTATAAACTACGATGGAAACTATTTTCACATCATATTCCTTAGCCTTCTTACAGTTTCAGCTAAACTTCAATGAAGAACAATCCCTTCTCTACTCATTTTAAAATTTTAACTATCTGAGGCAATTAAATATCACTTTTTTCAAAAATATACAACATAATATAGGCAGTTTATAATAAGCAGTAATGATCAGATGTTTCAAAAAGTAAATGCAGCAACGGGCATGGGATTATTGTATCGCACTCTCATGACATTTGACTTCATTACTTCAACAACAAACATCTTGTTTTCGGTACAGCATATCATAGAAAAGTATCTTGCGCCAGGAAATTGGCACATCCACTCCAATCAATAAGAGACATAAATATTCTTTTTTCTTTTTCTCCTTCTTTTTCTTCTTCTTCTTCTTTTTTTTTTTTTTTTTTTTTTGTCTTCATTTCGTCTTCTAAAACTGCTATTAGAAATTATTTTCCATTCCTTTCTTCTCTCTCCTCCCCTCCAATCACTATGCCCTTGCATATAGCCCAGATCTTGAGATTAGAAGATTTCCCGCATTTGAAGGCTTTTCTGGGTAGTAAGAATTTAAGCACTTACCAAGAACTAAAAAATATTGAAAATAATTTGCTATAACTACAGAAAGATATATCTATGAAAAAAATATTGGCGCATTTTGATCTTAGATTCCTTTTGATCTCTGCTAGTAAAGAGAATTCTATAGGTATTTTGGACCTCTTCCTGCCGACCACTTATGTCTGAAATTAGACCTTCAATTTTATTTTTGATATAAAAGTAGTGAATTTTATTTTTCTTGCTCACTATATTGTATCATTTAAGATTAATGAAAATTTATAAAGTTGGAAAAATTTGAAATGATGCCGCGACTTTTGATTTTCTTTTGACGGCTCGAATTTTTGATACTAAATATCCACATTTTGCGATTTTCAGAATTAGTTTTCAAACCTTTTCTTTCAGAAATTAGTTGGTTAAGTGTGCGTAGTATTTGGATGTAAATAACTTTTTAATTTGAATTTTGACAATATATGTTTTTTAACATTATATATTTTTCAGTATATATAAAACAGTTGCATTTTAATACAAACTTCGAATTTTAGAACTTTATTCTTACTTGACTGTTCTAAATATTCTCCTGGGAGACATTTAAGTACTTATGACTTATTCGATTGAAATCACTCTGGTCATCTCCATATCCTGCCCATGCTACACAAAAACTTGTACTGATATATAAAAAAACATTTAATTTGAATTGCAATACCGAAATGCTTTTGGAATATAAAGCTATTTTTTAAATAAATGCTTTAGCTTTTCACTGTATATGGAATAAAGATTTACGGTTGTTATGTAGATAATTTTATTTAAATTTAAATTTTGGAAATTTTTATTTATTTTTCTTCTCTGAATAGGCTATTTACTTCTGGAATAGGAAACCTTTCCCTATTGATGTTGATCTAAATACCGACGTATTTACTGGCGTAAATTTTGCATTGGTTTGTTATTGCTTTTGGGATTGAAGTTTATCGAATTGTAATTTTATAACATAAATATAATTCTCAATTGAAGTTTTTAATATAAGTACTTTAACTTTTGTATATTTTAAATTTAGGATTATTATATTTTCCAGGTGAGAAGATCTTTAAACAAGTAATATAAACAAAAATTTTATGTCAATTCCTACCGAGGTCAACAAAGAAAATTTTTATTTCAGTTACATTATATTAAATAATTACAATTGTTGTTCTCGTGTTCCTTTTGTACAACGTAAGGAAGGATGCAGCAGCTTCTGAAGGCATGGACTCCCTGAGCACTCGAAGGCAGTATTCTGACTTCTTACTCACACACGTCACGAACCCTTTTTACGGAGCGGTAAAAATTATTCATGCTGAGTATTCATGTATTTTATTCATTCATCCACAGATCGTAATTTAAACCTGGAAAGGAGAACAATCAACTCTGACCCCAGTATCATCAGGGTTATTACTCTCAACATGGAGGACTTTGTGACGACGACAAATTTAGCTTCCTCCATACACATATACAAACACAGTGATCGACTAATGGGTTCGAACTCGCAGCCCAACGTTCATGAATCCAACGCCCAACCAACTAGGCTATCCCGGTCCAATAATTATAATTTAAATAATTGTTCAAAAACAGCTCATTCTGGCCCGGCCTACCCGTCAAGGGGTAACTCTATGGAAGCCTTAGTAGAAGTCGGTTTTATTTATTATTTGATCACTTGGTCAGCCAGGAATCATATTTTACAAGTGCGCATTCAGTTGACTGCGGGGAAAGGTGGTCTTATTTAGGAATAATCGTGATATAGATAATTGTTCAAATGGGTGGATTGCATGAGCAAATATAAACAAATAGAATAGGTTATTATTGGAGTTTGTGTCCTTTTTCCACGCATTTTTTGTGAATACATACGTAGTTGTTAGTTCTAGTCAAATTATAACTTTATCATCATTGATAAAATTTCATTTGTGACATCATTTTTTACGGAATTGTAAATTCCAATAGCGCAGTATTAAAGAATTTAATGTTGGTTTAAATCGAAACTACTTTTTAATGTACAAATTATTTCCATTTTAGAAGAACAATCCAATTTCCTGCCGACTTTCTGGCAGAGAGGTAGAGCGTCTTTCTTGAGATCTGTGAGTACCGGTTCTGGCAGGGTTGTTTTTTCTGTGTTCTATCTGGGAGATGTGTGAATGTGCCCCCCCCCATAAAAAGGGGCTACGCAAGCGTGTGGGTGGGTGTTTCTTCTTCATATGAGCTTGAAGTCTGTCTTCTGCCCTCTGTTGCTCAGGAGTCCATACCCTCAGAAGCTACTGCTCCTCTCTTTCCGTGGTAAAAAGCGGACAAGACATCATCATCAATCCAATTTCCTTAAGTCTTGATAAACTATTTTTAGAATTTTAAAATAATGATAGGTAAACTGTATGCCGGCTCTTATACCGATATAGGAGTAGCGCGTTTTCCCCGTAATCTGGGTGTCCCGGTAGGGCAAGTTTTTTTTCTGTGTGTATGTTATGTCTATGAAGTGTGTTATAAATACTTGATCCAGGTCGATCAAATAAACAGGTAGCGTTTTAACACGAATGTTTTATTTACAGCTTTATACAATAACAAAAATCAACAACACGTCCTTTAAGTTAATATGCTGGGAAATATTTACATCTGGGATAATAGTTCCGCGACTATCACAAGGGAAAACTAAAAGGCTGTAGCTTATCTAGCTACTGCAATATCTCAAGTGGATTTACGCATTACTCCCGGTAGATCTTTAATCAGTAAATTTGAGATTACGTGGTATCTTTCCAACTGTCCAGCTCTTCAGCTCAGATCACAGCTCATTAGTTCAGATTACAGACCGTCTCGGATCATCCGGACTCCTCGTTGTATCAGCTCCCTCGTCTTCGTATCAGCTCTCGTCCAGTCTCTAGCCGGATCAGCTGGTCTCCTTCTCTCTTCCTCCCAAAACTTTCCATTTTAACCTCGATCAAACTCCACCTCTCAGGTTCGCATTGGTGCACTGGAGACGCCGATCATCCAATAATTCTTCAGAAATATTTCCAATGGTCAGCAGTAACCATGGGAATATTTTCCACTATTCCATGCCCCCAGAAGACCCTTCACAATGGAGAAAAATTCACATATGGAAGTTTTAGTACTTCATTCTTCAAAGGGTCGTAAAACTCATGTGTTGCTCATAATCGGAACTTTATCCCAGTCTGGGTGGTCCATTGAAGAAATAGCTGCATCTGGTGTTTTGTCACGGGTTCCTTCTTCAAAGAGCCGCAAACACATGTGTGCTCCCTTATCTGACTCCATCCAAGTCTAAAGGTTAACATCAAAGCAAGAGAACACAATGCGCAGCAAAACAAGAATCCCCTCACAGCTTACCAGAAGTAACAATGTCCGAACATGTGTCTCTTCAAAAGGAGACAAGTTTTACGACTTCTTTACAGTGTGAATATGCCCCCTCCTGTAAAAATTTGTATGCAAACGAAAATGACGCATGAATTAGCTAAGTCACTCTCTTGGCCCTAGTTGACACTACTAAAAAAGAGAGAGAGATGCTTACTCGACTTAAATCACTGACAGATAACTAACTGTCAGCGGGCTTATAAAGTGCTATAAGTCACAAAACAACAATATGTAAACTATATAAGCAAATACATTTAACTATGACGAGGCAATGATTTAGGATTAATTATTAATTAAGATTTGAGCTCATTATTTATAAATCCATTTGAAGTGGTTCTATCTTCTACAGCAATTCAAAGGAGATAGAATATGTAAACAAATAAGTTTCCAGACTTTAGTTATCAATAACTTCTTTTTAAAAATTTTATCAGCAGAAACAGGGCTGACTTAGCCCAATTGGGGCCCGAGGCGAAAACTTCTTTGTGGCCCCCTCTGCCTCACTACATTACTAATAAAAAACATTCATTAAGAAAGGAAAGCCAAAATAAAATTTCTATTCGATTTGGGGGCCCGGCACAACTGTCCCGTATGCCCCTGCCTTAGTCAGGCCCTGAGAAAAAATATTGTCTGCTGATAAGAAGATTTGTCTGCTTTATATTTTATTTAAGACAAAAATCTTAATTTATTAATTTAAAAACCAACAATTGGAATTTCTCAATATTTTTTAAAAATCAAATAAAAATATTTTTTAAATGCTAATGTAATATGATCTGTTTTCTAATTTCAATATAAGTAAGCCGTTTCTAAAAATTAATTAGTAAAATCAGGCTACAAAACTCTTAAATATACATCGCAATGGTTTTGAAACGCAACATTTATTTACATATGTATTTCCCTATTTTTGTGCAGGCCGATGATGGCTCCAGAAAGGAAAATAAACTAAGGAAATGATGAAACGATGCTTCGATAAAATGCGGTTTATTTGACTATGAGAAGGAGCATGGAAATACCCTATTATCAATGGTATGCATCGTGTACGGAGTTTAAATCTAGTTTTGGAGGGTCACGGTCGGCTAAATTACAAAAGGGAGAAACCCTTGAAAAGGGGCTCGAGAATTTGGCCCGTTTGTAGAAGTAGCGAACACCTTCTTCTCTTCTTCTGTACAGCCGACCACCCCGCCGCCACTGAGCACAGCAGTATCGACAGGATATATTGAACACCTATCATAAGAAAGAAAGAAAAAAAAACTGCGATCGGTTGGAATTTAGGATATTGCCTGGGTTCCCATTCACCCAAGTTATGCATGTGCCAAATCCGGTAGTTATAAAACAAACAATCAGGCTCGTAGGGCTCCGAATGGCGCGAGCCTATATATACATTCACGTTCATTTTTATTAGTAGTAAATATTAAGCATATTTTATATATTTCCCCTATAAACAGAAGTGGAATTTAATGACAAAACCTTTTACACTTCCAACAATTAGCTCACACTCTCCCTATATATACACATCTTGTTCAAATTTTCCATCGTAAATAAGATACTTTGTATTCAACACTCAAGTTGAAGTAATTTTTTAAAATTTGCAGTGGATGACATTTGATGTTAACACAGTTTTTTCAAATATTAGTCCATTAATTGATTAATTAATTAAAAACTAACTTTCTCTTCAAAAATCTTCATTTCCCCGTCGCCAAATAGGTAACGAAATCAGTTGGTTTCCCCCCACCCAAAACAATGAGGTTAGGCTTAACATGTTTTCGGCTATTCTTTCAAACGATTCTGTTTATTTTCTTAATGTTTGATGTATTTAAAATTAAACATTGTTAATGAATCGATTTTTCAGATTCATTTTGAAGTACTTTCGAATTAAAATAGTACAGAAAAAAGAAAATTAAAAATTTCTAATCTGTATAACGTTACCCAACTGGCATAGAAATTCATGCCTTTTGCGCTGCCTGAATGGTGGTAAAAATTCAACTCAATTTTAATAATGTTTGAACAATTTTTTAATAGTAAGTATAATTATTAGGTCAAAATAACCTGGTTGGTCGGGCGTTGGATTTGCATTTGGCTGGGAGTTCGAGCCCACCAGCCGAAGACTGCGTCTGTGATGGACGCTAAATCTGTCGTGGTCCCAAAGTCCTCAATGTCGAGAGTAATACCGCTAGGAGTACTGGATCAGAGTGACCAGCCGATCACTGTGTGTTTATATGTCCTCGGTGGACGCTAAATATGTCGTGGTCACAAAGTAAGTAATAATAGTTATCGTAGTAATATACACATGCAGAGTCATGAAGTATGACGGTTAATGGATTTTTTAGAATTAGATATAAATTCACAATACTGAAATAAAAATATGAACAACTATTTAGCTTATTGAGTTTTAGTGAATGATGTTGCGTTCAATTGCACATGAATACGTATACATAAAGAGTGTCAACTGTTTGTCTAATTTGTTGAATTAAAAAGCACTCAGAAAAAGAGACAGATAGATTTTCAGTACTTTATTGCTTGATAGAAAACAAAATTTTGGTGAGTAAAAAGCATGCCAAATTGTCATATGAAAAAGCATACCTCATTTTCACAAATTTGAAAAGGAAGGAGTAAACTGAATTTAAAGTAAATAACATTCATATAACTGTATGAATATTATTATTATTATTATTTGAAAATAAATATATTCGAGGGAAGCTTCTGTTTACTAAAACTATAGTGACCAATAACAGTAGGCCAGGATAGCCTGCATTAAAACTTTATTTATACCCCTTGAAGTTCAAGGTTTTCCGCCCATGGGCGCTGTGTTTAGCACTGTGTTAGTTAATATTGGGTTAGTATTGTTGTGATGTTGTGATGTCTAGTTGTGTTGCTTTGTAATTTGAGTGTCTTCCTGTGTAAATGTGCTAGATATGTCTGAAATAAAATGTGAAATATACCCTAGTTGCCTCCACTTTCATTCTGACAGGTTAGAGCTTTTTGTATTATTCTATTTGCTAATTGATTTGAACTTGAATTCGAATTGAAACCTAATCAGCTTGGTTGATAATTCGAACCATCGCCAGCCGAAAACTCTTCTTCCTTATTCATACATATTCATACCGTGCAAGTAATTAGAAGAATCTTTTTTCTACATCTTTTGATAATAGAAGAAAATTACCCAATTAAACATCAATAAACGTTTGAATCTCAGCAATAAAAGTTATTATGCAAAATAACATTTTTTAAAAACTGGCAAAATTCAGAAAGCTTTGCAAAATTGCATTATTATTATTATATGTATATTAAACTTTTAAATTATCAAAAAATTATTTTTCCATCACCCAGCTTTCAAGAATTATGGAGGAAAAACACTTAATTCCAGATTAATTAAAATTTTAAAAAAATCGTTTCGAAGAGTACATTTTCAATTCCTAAAGCATATCTTTGAGACACTTGGTTGCTCTAGATTAAATAGATTGTAATATCCCATTCACTTCATATTAGTACATTCTACTTAATATTTATAGTTTTATAATATTTATTAAAACATATTTAAATTATAATGATTTTCAATTAAAAACTATTATTGTCATGTCAGAACATGGTGTTGTGTCTGGGATGAGGTTTTTGGCATCAACAAAAATCCGTGGTCGAAAAATAAAAGTTTTATCTGCAAGAGCATCTCAAAAATCAGCTTTTAATAACGCGTCGCCACCAAATTTACAAAAGCTCTAATTAAAAAATTAAGTTAATGGCTGCAGCAAATATAACCTAGAAAAATGTCATTTTGAGCACGTGATTATAAGAAATGAAATAAATAGGAAATGGGATTTTTTTTTAACAATCAATGCGAGACAGTCTTTTGGATCGTTTACAATGTTAAAGTGACTCATTCAATGAAATCCTTAAAATGAATAAAAATATAACTAAACTAGCACGAGCACATGGTGCTTGGCCGTTCAAGAAATGATGTTCTGACATGATACATTGAAATATCCATCGCAGATTCCATTATTATTATTTTTTATTTCTATTTGTTATCATTATTGCATAAGTGGTTACAAATAAAACTCAGTAATCATATAATGCAACTATTTTTTAAAAAAACTTATACAAGAAAAGCTGTAAATGAACTTTATGACTCAATCAATAGCTCTTCAAAACATCATCCTTTTAAAAAAACATGAGCAATTTTTAATCTGATAAAGAAGCAAATTGCTGACCGTAAAATTATCATAGAAAAACAATCATTGTACAATAGAAAATCAAATGCGATGGGCATAATTAAAGAAACTCACAAATAATGTGATGACATGTTAATCCACTCTCCAAAGACTAATTATTTGAGTACGAAGTATTTCACGAATCACAGAAGTTTGAGATATCACGTGGTTTGGTTACACACACAAGCACAAAATTGTGGCAGGCGTGACTAGGTTAGACGATCCAATCACAAAGCCGTATCCAAGAAGTACAGGCTAATATGATTCGCAGAGCTCCGCCTATTACGGGCAAGGATATATTCATTGGAAGGAATGAATGTCTTTAAAAGCAAGCAGGAAAACGAAGAATAAGTGTCCAATCACTTGAAGCTTGTGGGCGGTAGTAATGATTACAATCGTCCACTGAATTTTATGACGAGATATTCAACATCCAATCTCAAATGATATCTGAAGAATTCAGCACCAATGAAATCTTTTTATGAAATTAATGAAAGCGGTTTATTATAGTGCTTAAAATATAAGAGTTTTTTTTATGTAATAAATAAAATTCGCAAGTCTAATTCAGGTAATTTAATGAAATTAGAAAATCGTCCCAATCGTTTCATTAACATTCTGCAAAACACGATTCGAAAATCACTAATAAAATAACCTCAATCATTTTGTTCATAAATTATTTGATATTAATAATTTATGTTATTTAGTTAGCAAACAACATTAAGAAATTTTTGAATTATTTGAGAGAGAAAAAATAACAAGATTATATAGAGCAATGCATATAAAAATTTGAATTATTTTAAACCAAGAGCAACAATAAAATAATTTAATCTCTCTTTCTGACTACAAAATCTTTAAAAAAAAATAAAGATAACTCATCTAAATATATTTTTCTGCCTGTATT
>JAOUZG010020700.1:0-15490 GCA_026289955.1 Argiope argentata
ATATATACTAATTTAGATGAAATGTATACATCTTATATATAATAATGTGTAAGTTATTCATAATGTATAATACGTTTCAATATACAAAACAACGAAATATTTTCTTAATGTGCAACATTTTAGTTGAATCAAAACTCAAACTATTTACCTATATCACACAGGATCCTTGAAAAAATTTACTTAAATAAAAAAAACTGTAAGATGATCGGGCTTACGTATTTTTTATTTATTTTCAGTGAATTTCAAGCTGACCACCACCTACGTTTTGTTAATAATAATTTAACAGTGGCATAGAATCCATTTTTGCAAGTAAACAATGATAAGAAATGCATCGTATAAAGAATAATGAACGAATCTTGGTTTTATTTGGATCTAATTGCTGAAGTAATGAATCTTCTGAAAAGAAAACTCGAAAACCATTAGTTTTACTATCAGCTTTCATAACAAAAGGAAGTCTATCTAATGATTTAGGCGAGATATTTTCTTCATTCAATTCTTGAAGAATGTATTCTCATGAAAACATTTTTTAAGGTTAATTATATAATGTTTCATTATTTGAAATCATTGCTTTAGGTGGTAATGGCAACATGTTTGTGATTTGAAAAATGAAATCCTATTAAAGGATCTAAAGGTAGAATAACTGCAGAATAAATGATGATAAATTGTATTTTAAAATCTTGAAATCGATATTAATCTCATTTCTGACATCTTCAAAGTTTGAAGATTTTAAAGGTAAATATTATAAAATATTATAAGTGCAAACAGCATTATTTAAACATTTAGATAAATCACATTTTTGTAAGTAAAAGTATGGTGTGCAATATCAAGAGTAAAAACTTATCATTTGAATATAATTTAAATTTATATATTGGTAAAAAAAGAAAAAAATGTATCGAATAATAGCCTACATTGCTAGAGAAATATCAATTTTTGTCATCAATAAAAGATATTTTCAATAAAAAAGTAATATTTATCCTGTATGAGTACGAATTTTTTTTTACTTTAATATAAATTTAATGCAGGCCATATTTTTTATCTTTATTCTATTTAACCTGTTCTTAATTAAGAATCTTATACAAGATATATATACATATTATGTCGACATCCTGGCACTGCTTTAGAGTGTTTTCCCTTGATCTGGTGGCCTGGGTTCGACTCCCGGTTCGCTCATGATCGATCTTCATTTGTTCTATCTGCGAGATATGAGAATGGACATCATGTAAAAAGGTACTGTGAAAGCGAATGTGATGAGTGAGTATATAAGACGTACTCTTGGCCCTAATTGGCGTTACTTAAAACAGGAGACGCACACTCGGCATTAAAATTGTTGACTTGTCGGCAAACTTGTCCATGGTATGTCCACTGCAACAACAACAAGAAACATGTTGTTAAAAAACTATTGCATCATACAATACTATTAATTTATTAGAAAATAAAGGTTCACTGCCAATTTATGGACGAAACAACCATTTCATTTCATTTCTGCGCTGAAAATACATATAAGGGAATTATTTATAAATTTGTAAATGGCAGCAGAAACTTCTTGCATTAGAATATGTACCAGAAAGTGGGAAAAAATAAATACTGTTGGAATTAAAACTACAGCAAGAAATCATGAATACTAAACAGACTAAGAAGTAAAGAGAAAATAACCAATAGCATCAGAGAATTGACTGAAAAAAATTAATGTTCTTCACATATTTTCTACCTGAGCAACTTAAAACCAAGACGTTACTTTGCATGTGGCAGATGTTGCTTAGAACCAAAGCACTTGCTTGCCGAAAAAAATCTACCGAATTTTGCATGTCCGTAAAGATCAACAATTTTTTTTTCTTTTCTTTATTGATTTTTATTGTTGATAAAATAATCCAATAATTTTTTTTGCTTCTGAAAATTAGGAAATTATATCACTGTAATCATACACGTGGTTTTTGATATGATTTTTGAGCGCATACCTCAAAATACTTTGATCCAGAACTTTATTTCGTTTCTGTAAACAGTATAATAATGAGAGATCATTATATAGGAATAGTTGACTGTTTATAAACACCCTTAATTTAAAGTACAATGGCATTAGTAGAAAAATGATGACTTAGTGTCAAAGGATTATTATATGATGGCAGATAAAACACACAATTTTTCGTCCCATTCCCTGTAAATTTTTTGCAACTATTGTGCATTGATGTTACCATGAAATAAATAAATGTTTTTACAAGCGTAAACATTTGTTATGGAACAAGCGTTACATTTTGTAAATTACAAGCGGGCCAGCGGCACGAAAACGCGCCAAAGATGGCAACGTTTAGCGAGAGGCTCGTGCCAGCTTAATTGGTTTGGTGAAAGGAATAGACTAGTAGCAGCTGGATTGCGCGCATTGTTTTGAGAAGTTTCACGAGTTTAAGGGCACGCGCTTTCTCGGCTATATAAGGGGCGAGTTGCCGGAGTGAGTGAGTTAGTTTGCTCTGAAATAAAAAGCGTCTCGCTGGACTAGAGGTTTTGTGAGCTGTGCTTACGTTTGCTGTTAACGCTGTATTCTTGAGCTCGCTGAGATTCAATATTTACTATCCGATACGATAGCTGTTTTGCATGCGTTGTTTATTGCCCGTAAGACTTGCATTTACGCTGTAAGCAACTGTTGACTGCTGGATTGTACTTATCTGAAATTTTTATTTTATCAATTATCCTGTAAATAGCTGTAAATAAATTTGTCAGTGCTGTCCTCAAATAAAGTCCATTCCAGCCGACCCCGCTATGCTAAAAACGTAACAATGCTAATAGAAGTGTTTCCAGATATTGACTTGCAAACAGATAACAGAAAAAAGAAATCAACATTTTATTTCAACGGAATACTTTTCATTTTTTATATAAAATGCTACATCCTAATTAGACGGGAAGAAAGAGCATAAAAAGTGTGATAAGAAAACATCTTATGAGTAAAACGACTTGTATCGATAAATACCAAAACACCCCTGCAAAAGATTATTTTATGGGGGGCTATTCTGAAAAACCGTTAACGAAAATGAAAGGAGATGAACAAACATGTTAGGAAAGGTTCGAACGATTTCGCTGTAACTGCTTGTAGTTTTTGTTATGCGAATTGTATTCCTCACGTATCAATAATAGTAAGTTTGCACAACAACCCCCTCAATCCTTGAAAGAATAGTAAAAAGAGAAATCTAGAAAGAAACCCACGCACGTGACCTGCGTGACTCAAATCCAGTTTTTACCTCTATCACGTAACCCTATTTGCCATTATATAGAAAAAGAGTTTCTTTTTCTGAAATATGGTTGTTATCCCAATTGCAAAGTATACCATAATGATAGAAATACATTAATGTGCAATGTTATTGGATTCTGCTCTCCTTTTACGACATGAACTTCCAGATAAGAGTCCAAGATTTGCTTGATTGGTGCCTATAAGTGGGGTCGGGATCCAAAAGGGTTCTGGAGAACGTGCTTAAATAACTTTGGACGAATTCGATAAAGTTTAATGGTCACCCTCTCGTGTTTCTTGAAATTTCTACTCTAATAAAAAGACTCATATTTCAAGCAATTTTAAAATAATTTAAGGAAAAAAATATCAAAATTGTACCAAAAAGTTCATAATTACTTTGAATTATACTCTTTTTTAACTATAATATATACTAATAAAAATACATGTATAGATGCTTTTTTGTGTGTTCTCATTCTACAGGTCAGATTGATTGACATTTAGCTATCAAATTTGACGTATACATATTTTGTAGGAAAAGAATTTGTCTCTTTGAGCGATTATTTTGTTATTTTATAATTTTTTTTAATTAGTTACGCATTAAATCTGAATTTACCAGAATTTTTATCGTGTCACAACATGGAGCTGTTTTGGGGATGAGGTTTTTGGCGTGTATAAAAATCCGTAGGCGATAAATTAAAAAAAATAAGTAGGTGGAAAAAAATTTGTATCTGCGAGAACTTCTAAAAATTAGCTTTTAATAACGCGTTGACATTGCGTTCATGAAAGTTCTGATTTAAAAAAATAAGTAATGACTACAGCAATTAAAATGTAGAAAAATGTCATTCTGAACACGTGATTCTATGAAAGGAAATAAATAGGAAAGGGGATATTATTTTAAACAATCAATGCGAGGCAAAGTTTTTCTGGATCGTTTGCAATACTAAAGTGACTCCTCCAATGAAACAATGAAATTGAATAAAAATATAATTTAAAATGCGCGATCAAGTGGTGCTTAACCGCTCAAGAAATGATGTTCTGACATGATGTATTTAAATATGCGTCGCAGATTTCATTTAAATTTTTTATTTTTATTATTTTGAGTTATACATATTTCAAGTATAATCTATACTAATATATTTTAAAAAGATGAATCTGTGCATGCGTGTTGGAGTTCTACATAACATACCGTTTTACCTTTAGATATTCCATTTGGCCTATCCATAATTTTCAGAAAAAAGATATGCTCTTTTGAGCGATTTTTCATTTTTTGTTAGAATATTAATTAATTAATAACTCAACTATATTTTAGCATTTTGCCATGATAACTTATGAAATTATCATGACAAAAATATGATTTTTACATAAGCGTCGTAATTCAAGAAAAAAAAATTCTTTTGAATTATATCAATGTTATTGTCTGTTTCATGAAACATATTTCTATTTCTTAAACAAAAATTAAAGAAATGCTTTGAAATTACTTTCTAAATACTTGATAAAAAATTAAATTAACTTGGGCTGCTAATTTACCTGTATATGGGAAAAATTATTTTTATCAACATCTTGTCATTAGGTTGTTAAGAGTTCAAATTAAACGATAAACGATAACAGTAACATGCTGTATACATAGATTAATGTAATTTTCAGATCATATCTGAATGAAATAAAATAAATATGAAATTGGATGTTTTTTAAGAGTCGACCTTCACTACAAAGGGTCCCAAAGGAAGCATTTATTTAGGACCCCTAATATTTTTTTTGTAAAAAAACGAGAAAAATACAAACACCAACACATATTACTATTGTATGTCTATTTAACGTTTTGTTATTAATGAATTTAAAGAGATTGTAATTTTTTATAATGTGTTTAAGCGTTCTGAACCCATATTTGATTGATGATAATTATTTATTAGTTTGTATTTGCTGGAAGAGAGCTCAGCACTGGCAATAACAACTGACCACGTAAAGAATAACTTTAAAATAGTTAACACATTTATAAACAAATTTTTATAATTATTAATTAGTTTTATTAAAATATGCCTTGAGCCTTATTTGCATTCCTTTCATTCAAAATCGAATCCCGTAGCAAAACAATTTCCTAGATTAGTTAGTCATCTACATCTTTATTATAAAAAAATAAAAATGTTTTGGAACATTTTTATAATTCTTTTCTTTTAATATTCTAACAATATTAATCATTTTATAGTATGAATCATCAAAATAATATATACAATTTATAACCTGGTAATGACCATAAATTTGATTATGTTTATATGTTACAAATTTGCTCTATTATTGCAATACATCTGTAAACTTTATTCAATACATCTGAATATTTCCAAACTCATCGATTGTTCCAATTAAATTTCTTAATTTCTTCTTTCAATCCTGCTATTTACGTTCAGATCATTATTTAAGTTCTGGATCATAGTGGGGCCTCTCATTTTCTGGCCCCCGATGCTTGGCATCCACTGCACCCTGCAATGGCCTTCAGGCTTAATTAATTCAACTAAGCATTTGTAAAATTGCTGAATTGGCTAAAATCTGGTAAATTGACACACTCCGTGTGAAGGGATAAAAACTGTCCAGCCAAGCACATTCTTTTATAAACTCCCCATGGTTCCTTTATCTTTGGTAGATACGTGTAAGGAATCCCTGTCTGAATCTCATAGTATATAAGAGTAGGAATAATTATTTTCCCTCTCTTCAGCTAATCTGCTTTTGTCCCTCGCTGTGAGGGGAGGTGCCTTGTCCTTGTATGCTTGTAAATAAATTATGTGACGTTGGGAGAGGAAAATTCGCCCACTTAATGGCACTATCAGAATGAATCTTCCATCGTTTATCAGTAAGAAAAATAATATTTTCCAGATATTGACACAAAAATAAACCTTTATTACAGTTTGGATAAAGGCTCTCATGGATTTTTTTAAAGTTAGAAAGAGATGAGTCAATAAATAATTAACTTTCGTCGTGAATTTCTTTTCAAATCCCTGTGAATTAAATAAGTTCCCCTGATTATAAATTTCGATTGCTATAAATTATATACAGATGAAATTTTAATTTAGATTTTTAATAGAAATTTTTTAGCCTACAAGCAATTTTTTAAAAGTATTTTCAAATCTTGGTGCATTTCACTAGAGAAATGAATTAATGGAAATTTAAAACAGCCAATTTCCTGATTTTAATGATGTGAGGAATATTTTAAGTTGAACCGTAAATGAAACTTCAATTGCTTCCATTGTCTTGTAGATAAAGTCAATTTAAATGAATAGCAATTGAAGTTGCAAACAATTATTCACAAAGAAATTTTTAATTTGTTATAAATCTTTTTGCCTATAAGCAATTAAGCACCAATTGTTTAGGACTTTGTTAAACTTGATACAGTTTAGTTAGACATTCATTTTAGATTTGAATTAATAGAAATTTAAATAAGATGATTTCTCTAATCGAATAACATGAGAAATATTTTAAGTTACTTCTTAAATGAAAACTGAATTGATGCAGCTGAATATCAAAGCAGTGTTAAATCGTTAATGACAGAAAGTTTACATTAAATAAAACAATTCTGTTAAGAGAGCGTTGAATTGCCTTTTCAAGAATCTAAGGAAATTAAATTCAATCAAATATTTTATAATAGCGCAATTAAAGTAAATGGATAGGAGTTGAATGAGATGTGAATTTTGAATAAAATATGAATAAAGCTCAGGAAATTATTAATTAATTTAGATGGTAACACATTCTATTTTTATTTTAATATTGCGATGGGAAGTTTATAGTTTATTAAAGATGAAATTTTATGATAACAATTGAGCGTGAATATTAGTGATTACTTGAATTAATTCGATTGACTGATAATTGTAAAAGATTCAATAAATTTAAACATGCTCTATCACGCTCTATTATGCTTTCTATGTTCTATTAGGCTCTATTTATCAACATTTTACTCCTTAATTTTATTTAAAGGTCGATGCTTCTTTTGATGATGGATTAAAGCTGATATTTCCAGGAAAAATATCTGAATTTTTAAAGTTTAAATGCTGTCTTTGCATGCAAATTTAGCAAATTTTACTTCAAAAATATATCTTATACTCTTTTGATATTTTTTAAAGATGAAATAAGGAAGAAAATTTTTAATATAATTTGGTTCCGAGAAGATTTTATAACTTTATATATAAACGCATATGTTGAAATTATTTAAGGATTTATATAATTTTAATATATGCGTTTGAATTTACCTGCCTCCAAAATACAACACCAACTGATTTTCTAATTTTGTTTATTAGATTTTTGATGCTAGCAAGCAAGTATTAACAAGCTATAAATGATGTTGTGGGAAAAACTGAATCCGTTTTCTGTTAATGACACATATAAAGAATTTTGTATTATTTAACTTTATAACTTATAATGAAATATAGTCAAATACATGGCAGTAGAACTTTTTTATTTTACAAAGAATTTAAATAATTTAATTAAAATAAATCTGTCAGTTTTACTACTTTTAGGACAATTGTGGGAAAATTTAATATGAAAGATAGATTTTACATCTTTCATAAATTATTCATTATAAAATTATGAAAGGAATATAAATAAAAATAGTTAAGCTTCAATTGAGGTTTACTCTGAATAATCCTAATTGAAATTTATAACAATAGATATAGAATTTTCGTCTTTAATTTTTACATAAAAGTGAAATTCCCCCCTGAAAACATCATTCAAATAATTTTTGATAAATAAATTTTATATTGAAACATTCTAGTTGTAGTTTTAAATCTAATGCTAAAAACTATTATTTCCAAATCCTCTTACTACCCAAAAATTGTATAATAATCTTCAATATTTCTATTTATTAAGTCATAGAAAATATACATTTTGCATTGTAACTAATTTATTCATTGAAAATTATTATATTTATAAAAGTAATGTTTGCTTATTATATTTGGAATTTATTATTTATTTATATAATATGTATATATATATATGCATATGTTTATGACAATTTAACTAAGCATTTTACGAAAAGAAGAAACAGTTAACTGGTTAAATGAAACATCCCACAAAAGTTTCTCCTTTTTATATTATTTCAGTTACTGCGGTAAAATTATAAGAATATTATAAAAATAATACCCATTTTTATGCATTGCTATGAGAAAGGTTCAGGGAATAAACATGTATGAACTAAAGATGGTACCTGTAACATGAGAAATCAACACATAAGATGAAGACAAATGTTTTGGAAACAAGAATTATGACCAAATATACAGCAAAAACTAAAAAAAACATTTTAATTGAAGATTGGGAACGAGTAAAGATAAAACTTCAATAATTATTTTTTTTCACGCCAAGCTTTTCACCTTGAGAAAAGATCTAAGTATCTGACACATTCTAAATAAGCAACATTTATTTCAATTTTAGAAGCTGTGTCTTTCTTCAACATCGTTTCTGCTGTAAGAACACTCTATCTCATGAAATAATTTCAAAACCGTGTAGTTCAATATAAAGTTTAGTTATTTTTCTAAATGTTTTTACTAATTCATAACAATATACTGTTAACAACAAATATATTATAACACATATTTTTATTTTTTTTACTTTTGAAGAACTCTTAAAGTATTTCAGTTTTCTTTTGAGATAAAATAAACCTAGATTAAGGAAACAGATGTGTAGCTTTTATGACAAAAATTACGCTTCGCATTTAAAAACGTGTTCATATTTCACTGTTTTCCTTTATTAGATGAAACTGTCTGCAAACAGAAAATAAATGTTCTTTCCTTCTGCTTTCCCTTCCTCACGTTCTTCGGATGCCATTAGCAGAATTCCAGAAGGAAATCTTTTTAGTGGTGGCAACGGTTACGCTGCGTCGAAAGAAATCCGGCAAAACTGAAAGAAAAGTGGACATGTTATTTCACATCCTGATAAATCTAGGAGATAGATTTCATCCTAAAATTGAGAATGTTAGCATTAAGAAAACTAATTATGTTTTATTAGTCCATTAAATGACGTTATACAAAATATAGTAAATCTTTATTTTGGGAATGTTTATGAAATATATACAAATTATGTTTTCAAAAAAATTGCTTTAGTAAAACCTTTTAGTAAAATGTCGAGAATTTTTTTTTGAAAGATTATTATGTTACACAATAATAATAGGAAATAATATTTTCTAACTAAATATTTTATGCTTTTATTATATTCGTATTTCAATTTCAACGCTAATTTAGAAAATAAATTAACAGATATATCTCTATTATCTAATTAACAGATATAACTATTTTCTATCACTTTCGTATAATAGATAAATTTTTTAAATTGATTGATCTCTTATATTAAGAGCAGTAGGTTTAGAAAACTGAATCAAATAGATGAACATTGATTATTTCAAATATTTATTTACATTTGTTAACTTATCATTTCAAGGAAGTTTTACCACTTAACTGTTTTATTTTCTTATATATTTAACCCTAGAGAGGTAACCTTTAAAAATCCAACAAGAATGATAACGATTCGTCTCCCAGACGAAGGGTATTGAAAATCAATTTTGAAAGCTAATTTAAATAAAAGGAAAATACCTGCAGATGATGTCATAACTCTTGATAGTCAAGTAGGATAAAAATATTATTTATTTATTTTCGAAGCAGCCTTTACATATATATGAGTGATGTTCTCCGCACAATGCTCTCGAACATAACACACAAAAATGGCGCGTCATTCTGCGCAAATTAAATGGGCAAAATGCACAATTTTTTTCTTTTAAAAATTTTCGAGCATCATTAATTTCGATTTCTTCAAAAATTCATACATGATGGTTTGGGCAAATTTAGTGATTTTTCCCCCAAAAATGCTTATTAAAACTGGCATTAATACACCCAAAAAAAAGCGCGTAATGAAATTTATAACTACTTATCAACATTATTGCGGTAACTTTTCAAACATTGTAAACAATTTTGAAGCTTAAATATTGATTTTTTAATGAAATTTCCTCGCTTTTATTGCATAAATACGTTAAATAAGGATGATTTTTATTACAATAAGAGGAAGTTCTTTTGCTTAGTTGCCATTCTCATTTATTACAACGTTTAAATAGGTGGAATGATAATAAAAAATTTCTTAGTGATACTTAGGTGTGTCGCTTTATTCTATAAGAAAGGAATTTAAAAAAAAACGCTCTAAAAATGTCATAATTTTTTTAAAAATTATGTCCAGAAAAAAAATTCCAATTAAAATTTAAGGAAACAAAATTCAATGTTTTTTTTAATAATTGGAAAATGTGACGTTTTTTTTAAATGAACTTAAAAAATATATATATTTCAGTTTAGTATTTTTTTTGACAATACTTTGATTATTTTCTATAATAAAAGCTGGAGACAATTTCTGACCTAAAAAAAGCTATATTTCCATCCTCTCTTTAAATATTGGAATATGACTTATAAATAAAATGGCAGTTTCTTAGTTAGCATTGTGAAGAATTATAACATCTAGAGAATAATTTTTATTTGATATCATATTTATTTTCTAGTTTAGAAATTGTAAAACATATTGACAAACTTTTTCACCAAATTCGGAAAAAAATGATTTATGATACTTTATAAGAAACTTTTAATAATAGCATTAAAATATATATAAAGAAACATTAAATTAATAATAGCATTAAAACATACATCATTATCTAAATTAGCATAAATACAATATACAAATGTAAATATAAAAATCAATGAACTTTTAAAAAAAATCAAAAATAAAATTAAAAAAAAATGTTCTTATAAATAATACAATTCAAACATTAAAATATTAAATAAAAAAATCACATTTTTTTTAAAAAAAGCCGATTATTATTACAGTATTATTCTTTAAATCTTAATAAAGGATTTTTGTTTTAATTTTTCTGAACACGGATTAACGTGAACTGGATAAAAAATACTAATTAGAAATGACTTTTTATAAACCTGTCAATCTATGGTGATATAAATACAATAGCAAAACTTTGAAATGTTTTATGACAAAAATATTGATTTATTCAATATTTTGATCTGAATCGATTTGAATAAATGCAAACAAAATACATTACCAATTTTCCATTATTTATATGCAGAAAGCATGCTAGGTGTTAATTGCAGATAATACCATACCATTAGACTATTTCACCTTACTTTTTTCTCAGTAAAAGAATTTTTTTAAATGCAAAAGTGCTGGATTAACACAAAAGATCTCTATTTCAAAACTATTGTTCGCTAAAAACATGCAAGATATTCATGATTTTATGATGATACTGAACTTCATGTGGAAAGAAGAGGATAAATTCTTCATCTGACCTGGTTTTCAGAAACCATTTTTTTTGGAAGAGCGCAGTTCCTCTGAACTTCAGTAGAATATCAACACAGAAGCAAATATATCATTTTCCAAAGAATTAAGTAAAAGAACAACAACAATGAAGTGACAGCAAAACGAGGGAGTGGAAAAATTCATTAACAAAGAACTTTTACAATATAAATACATGAACAGAAGAGAGTTCTCGAGTCACAAACACTCTTACACACAAGAATTTTAAAAAAAGATAAAGAGTATTGCTCATTTACAACATTAACGCAGAAATTATCACAAAATTCTTTCTTACAAATCTTCTTCAAATCCATTGTCTTGTATTTTCATCTCGGCGCTTTACTTCCACTCATACTTTCTTTTAGAAAAGCAGATGGTTAATGTAATGTATGTAAAATCCTTTAAAATTTATCGATCTAGAAGGAAAAAATTTATAAATTATAAAAGGTGAATTAAAAGGGGCAGTGAATGTTCTAGAAAGTTATCGTATCTTCGCTGCTAATTGATATATTTTTAAGATTAAAGTAATTTAAGAAACATTCTAATTAGGTACCAAAATCTTCAATAAATATTCATAAAAGAAGGGTTTATTATTTAGGCATACATTCAGCATCCTTTAGAGCTCTCTTTTGAAGTATGATTATTAGTTTAACCCTAACCACATAGGGAATTAATAAAGTAGAAATATATAAAAACATGGTATTTTTAGTTAATATAGATGTTGTTTACACCATTTTTGCTGATAAATACGTTATCTTATTCCATTGAATTCAAATAGCTTTTTATTAAATATCTGACATTTGGAATAGATTTATTTTAGCTTTTTTTAACGAAGTATCGAGAATAATAGATCGCCATTACCAGAAACACAAAATGTTAAGTTAATTTAATTAATCTCAATCACCCAACCTGCCAGAAAACTTGTTTTCAACGACGAAATAAAAACTTACGATCAGCTACTGGGTTCAGAAATGAAAATGAAGATAAATCGTCTGTCGGTTCATTTTTCTGAAGAATTAATACCGGATAAAGAGTACCAATAAGTCATGGTTGTTTAAAGGTCTTTTGTTTTGTTTTCCATTCATACATTTATTTATCCTTCTTCTACGGAGTAACGTTTGAAGTAAACAATGGAACTATGTTATTCTTTTTGAAAGTTCGTATATATCATTAGGCGAAAAAAAATTCGTAATGGAATTTTATAGCAAGGGATGCACTATTATTTTCCTGTTATATTGTCAAAAAAGTTTTTTTTAAACAAAAGTTTTTAATAGGGAAAAATAGTTTTGGTTATAAAAAAGTGTTTGATGGAAGGAAATTAAATAGATACGCCAACTTCAATAGAAATTAGAATCTTAAACGTTTGAGACAAATGTACCTATTACATATATATATGGATTTGAGATCTATGCATTGAGCACAAAAGATCCAACATGCTCATGTTTCCTGTAAACAAACAAAACACTCTTTATATGTATTTTCAACTATCAATCTATAGCTATTGAAAAATTTCTTGTTATAATGACAGAATTTCAATTTATTTGAATCTGTCAACTCAAATCTGTAAATCAATATCTAAATATTATTTTTAAAATTTATAAATTGATTTCTGCAATTTATAAGTGTTTTTTTATAAGTTGCTACATTTTCATTTCTTTTTGACAGCGAAGTCATTAAACGTAGTAACTCACCAGAAGTTATTTGACGATGTCAACAATGAATCGCAATAAAATTCTTTCTTATAGCAACGATAAGAATAATTTTTATTAAAAAAAATTGTATATTTTGTGTTAGTATAAAAATAGGAAGCCTGCTCTTTTGAGGAACGCATCAACGAAAAATGAGGAAATATTGCTTAACTTAGAATTAATTATAACTAGTTAGTTAATTTTCGAGAAAATTATTTTCAAGTTATACATTTTCAATCTCCGAAATAGGTGTGAAGAAAAGTCTAAAACTTAATCAGTCTGTCCACCTTATAGAGTGTCATTCCTCTCTCTCTATCTTCTGCTCTCTCTCTCTCTCTCTCTCTCTATGTAGAACTATCTCTTTTTTTGGGGGGGGGGGGTCACACACTCGCTCACTTTTGCACACATTCTCTTCTTTCAACGCACACATTTTCCTCTCTTTCTCTTGTGCAATATCTCTCGTGCAAATCTCTCTCTCTGGGGAACTCTCTATCTCTTTCTTGTTCTCTCGCTCTTTCCTGTCTTGCACCCTCTCTCTGAAGATCACCCTTTCTGACATAAACGCGTGCACAAACATGTAATCAAAAATTATTCTTTATTAATAAAAGAGACACACATGAATGCAAAGAATAGAGTTTTAAGAATTAATTTTTTAACAAACTTCCCGAACTAATAAGTAAAACCCTTATTATATATAAAATGAATATTATGAAGTTCTAACTTCCCTAAAAAAAGATATTAAAAGAATAGATATTATAGAATTAATTTATTAACAAACTTCAAGAATTAATAAGTAATTCCCTTACTAAATATAAGGTGAATATAATGAAGTTCTAACTTTCCTTAAAAACAAGATTTTAAAAAATAGAGTTTCAAGAATTGATTTTTTAAGACAAACTTCAAGAATTAATAAGTAATGTTTTCAGTTTTAAGAGCATAAGATTTCATTGAAGTGCTCAACTGATCATCTAAGAGAAACACCTTTTTTTCTCATCATAACTATTGTTACACATTATCGGATTTATTTGTAGTGAATTTATAACGTAAAGACAATCAGAAGTGAAAAACAAGAAAACAATAGCAACTTTTAGTAAGTTCGAAGACACTATAACAAGACGAAGACACTTATACACAGACGACAAAAATGTACAACCGAAACCAACAGACAATAGCTCAATGTAGAAATCAGCCATAGCACGGAGAATGGTCAGGCAGAATCCAGCAGGAAAGAGGATCCTCGAAGCTTAACTCCAACGTCTCTCCAAACGGTTGAAGTTCTCACTGTCTCCTCACTTTAGATGTTGACTTACTTTCCACGACTAGTTACTCCACATATGAGATGACGCTGCTTCCACAGTAGACAACATGAATCAGCAGACAGCAGTACAGTACTCTCTTGATCTCCCCACAACGTTGGCACTCCTCAGAAGCTTTGATATCCTCTCGTAGACTCGTCATCTAATAACACTCTACTTCAAATTTAGTTCATCCTACAGTTTGAGACCACCGGCCTTTCATACCTCAATCAGGACACATCGATTTCTTTTGGATGGATCATTAAAATATTCCAAGTTTCCAGCAATATCCATGTTGTCACCAAAGTCGCCAAATTGTTGCCAAGCTCTGAGATTCCTTGCACGACGCCAGCTCAGCACGCAACAAGCTAATAGTAAAATAGTTTTTTTATGATGACATTATTCATGCTGAGAAACAAAATTTCAAATTTGTAATGGTATCAATTTTCACCTAAAAATACTTATATGTATTTTGTTGCTAAATACACTTCTTCCTTTATGAATTTCAAATCTTAAAAAGTTAGATTTTAAACTCATCTCAAGAACTTACCAAGTTTTCCCCAATGGTGTTTTTCATAAGTTTAAATTTATTTGCTGAGTATTTTAGCAATTTCCTTATCGTTCCGAAACGAAATACACCTCTATCTATCATCAATTATATTTTCAATTAATAAATTTCGAATTTCCTTTCAATACACCTGGCAATTTCCCGTACATCATCAGACTGTAGCCGTCGGAATGGAAATCTCATTTCAATTTTATGAAGATGAGATGTTTCCCATTGCATTCGAAGTAGAGATGCCGAATTCTGCTTGGCGGAATTACGTGAAATTGCATTGCAGGAAATTGTCGCTTGGCATCATCCGGTCTTTATGAACAGAGATTAGTCCCCGGAGAACGTGATAATTGGCTACGAAACGAGTACACATGCTTTTAGAACGCCTGTTTGCTTCAGAATGAACGTTGTTAAATTTCCTTCCGAT
>JAOUZG010020701.1:6378-18804 GCA_026289955.1 Argiope argentata
TGTGTGTGTGTGTGTGTGTGTGTGTGTGTGTGTGTGTGTGTGTGTGTTGTATGATATGATATGATATGAGAATAAGGATGCTTTACGTGTATTCTATTTTTCAGCATTTATTGATATTTTTGTACATTTCTATTAACTTTCTGCTGCATTAATCGAAACCTTAAAATTGGAAATGCTATTGCTGCCTTTCGCGCCATATTCGGCCGTTTCGCTAAGATTTTGTGACAAACTATTTTTTGGGTAAAAATGGATTTCAACAGCACCATAATGATCCCATTCGATAACATTTTACATTGTGATCAGACCGTCAGTCCTCACACACACATCAAAATTTTCACGCTTGCTGAGTCGCAGATAAAAGCTATTATAGTTAGTATATATAGGCAATTTTTCATTATTGTTTTCAGTTCTTTATTTTTGAACTAATTTTTGAAAATATCAAAATAGCATAGAGTAATTAGCAACACAGATGCAATAAATTTAGAAACTACAGCATAGAGGTAGCAAATTAAAATAGATCTTAAAGTTTAATCCTTACAAAAAGTCAAGCATAAAAAAAAGTATTTAAAACAGTCAATATCGCCATATATTTCTTTTAATCTTCAATTCACTTTCAATGTTTTGAAAACATGGCACCACTATTTTATGTCTTTATGTCAATTGTTTATTTTTCTTTCTGCGTAAAGCTGATTTCAATCATCTGCCGTTATTAGCTCATCGCGGGTATCTGCGAACACCTGTTTTCACGATTCATTTCTGTGACGCAATTCTAGTGATTATCTAATGATATCGAAAACCCGTCAAACTTAAACATGCACACAAAAACGGTTCCAATATGAATTATCATAATGAACTGAAAAAAATAAATATTTTTAAAAAAAACGATATTTCCTCTTTTAAAAATGATTTCCTTTTTTCTTGCGAACATTCTGATCAGTTTCTATTACTTGCGATTAAACTTTTCCGCCTATTTTTCAATTCTTACTATTATTAGTTCACACTCTCCCCATATATATCTTGTTTACGTTTTCAATCGTTAATAAAATGCTTTTTATTCCTCCACTAAAGTTCAAATGCATTTTTTAAACTTGCAATGGATGGCATTTGATGTTAAAACAGTTTTTTCAAATATTAATTCATTCATTGAATTTAATTAATTTTTAACCCTTTAAATAGAGTGTTAACAGTTTGTAATGAAAATTGAAATCAACAGGTAATAGCTCAATCTGTAAAATGCGGGGATTTCAGTGATTTTCGCGTGAAGATGAAGAATGCGAGTTCAATTTTTACAAAAAATCAATAATTTTTTTGGTAAATTATTTATATCAAGCGTAATTATTTAATAAAAAATAACTAAGATAAAAAAAATTCTTAGTTATCCTATGTAGAAATTAACTTTAAAAAATTATACTATTTTTTAAATCCATTTAACGACTTCAAATCATTTATATATAAATGACTTTTGTTATATTTTTACATACTTATCCATTTTTGATGATGAAAATTGATGCAAGTTGATTGAGCCAATGATGTAATAAAAAGTACCTAAAATAAATTTTTTCTTTGTTCACCTAAATAGGAAATGACTTTTAAAAAATTTATATTATTTTTTAATTTAACAGCTTAAAATCATTTATATTCAAATGCCTTTTGTTTTGTTTTTACATACTAATTCATTTTTGATTATGTCTTTTGTTTTGTTTTTACATGCTTATCCATTTTTGATTATGCCTTTTGTTATATTTTTACATACGTATCTATTTTTGATTAAGCCTTTTGTTATATTTTTACTTACTTATCTATTTTTGATTAAGCCTTTTGTTATATTTTTACATACTTATCTATTTTTGATTAAGCCTTTTGCTATATTTTTACATACTTATCCATTTTTGATGATGCCTTTTGTTATATTTTTACATACGTATCCATTTTTGATGATGACCTTTGTTATATTTTTGCATATCCATTTTTGATAATGACTTTTGTTATATTTTTGCATACTTATACATTTTTAATTATGCCTTTTGTTAATTTTTTACATACTTATACATTTTTGATTATGCATTTTGTTATATTTTAGCATACTTATCCATTTTTGATGATGTCTTTTCGTATATTTTTACATACTTATACATTTTTGATGATGCATTTTGTTATATTTTAGCATACATATCCATTTTTGATGAGGCATTTCGTTATATTTTAGCATACATATCCATTTTTGATTATGCCTTTTGTTATATTTTTACATACTTATCCAATTTTGATTATGCATTTGTTTTATTTTTACGTACTTATCCATTTTTGATGGTGCCAGCACACTTTTGTGGCCGTAGTATTTCTTGGACGCCGCGATGTCCTAGAGGTAGAGATCTCGATTTTGGGTTAATTCCGCCAAGATGTTATCGTTTAATCCTTCCTGGACAAACTCCTACTAGTTTGACATGGAAACTGAAGATAAGAGGCGATGGCTCAGCAGTCATCTTCATCATTTGACCAGCATGGTTGAATTATCAAATAGGCAAAGCAGGCAACTGCCTTGAGGCTCCGTCACTTTTCAGAGCCTTAAGGGTTTCCTGTGTAGTATTCTCAGAGCAATCCAATTGTGTGATTTCACGTTATTTACAAGATATTCGAATTCATTATTCTGAAAACATTATTTCCTGAAACATATTTAAATAAATTTTATTAAATAAAACATAGTTAAATTTTTTAATTAATAATAATAGTTGGGTTTTTTTTTAAATCCAATTTTGCTTACAGATCGGTGAGGCCTAAATGTTTGTAATTGCAAATTCTGCATTTAAGTATGTAGAACACGTTAAGAATTTAAATTTTATTTAAAAATTTGTTTCTTAGTACATTTTAATACGAAATTAGCATTCTTATAGGCGAATCTCAATTAAATGTTTATTATTTTATTTTATCATAACATTTGTTTTAAAGTATAATTAAATTAATAAAAAATGCTAGATTTGGAAGTTTGCAAGGGAAAGGAGAAAGCAAAATTTGCATGGCCCACGTACTCATGCTGAGTTTAAATCGACCTTCTTAACCAGAATGGAAAAATTTAATCTGTCCTCAAATAACTCTTATGCTGCTTTAAAACAAACATTAAATGTAACATAAACTTTCTAAAATTTTACTTTTTCAATAATTTGTTTTAATTTTTCTTCATTGTTTTACATTTATACAATTCGCTCACACTCGCCCTATATATATTTAAATATTTTGTTCGAATTTCCAATCACTAATAAAATAATTTTTATTCATCTACTTAAGTTTAAGTATTTTTTTTTAACTTGTAGTGAATGACATTTGATGGTAATACAGTTTTTTCAAATGTTAATTCATTAAATTTTTATTTATTAATTAAAAACTAACATTCTCGTCAAAATCTTCTTTTTCTCATCGTCAAATAAGTAACGACTCCAGTTTGTTTTCCCCCAACGCTAATGAGGTTAAGTTTAACACGTTTTCGTCAGATTATTTCAAACGATTCTGTTTATTTTCTTTATCTTTGATACATTTAAAATTAAACATTGTTAATTAATCAATTGTTCGAATTCATTTTGTAGTACTTTCGAAATAAAATAATATAGAATAAAGAAATTTAAAAATTTCTAATCTGTATTGCGTTACACCAACTGATGTAGAAAATTCACGCATTTTGCGTTGCTTCAATTGGCAGTGAATTCTCAAATGGCGTTGAAAATTCAATCTTGTATAATTTTTTAATCAACTGTTTATAGTGAGTGCTGTTATTAGGACGGGATATCCTGGTTGGTAGGACGTTGGATTCGCATCCCTTGCGTAGTGAGTTCGAATCCGCCATCTGAAGTGGTGTGTATAGTGATGGGTGCTAAACCTGTCATGGTCCTCCATGTCGAGAATAATACCACTGGGGGTATTGGGCCAGAGGTGATCGTTATGTGTTCCAGATCAAAATTACGATCTGTGGATGAATGAATGAATGTATGAATGAAATCCGCTCCGTAAAAAGGGATTGTGACGTATGTGAGCTAGAAGTCAGACTTCTAGTCACTAAAATAAAAAAATTCTTTGTAGTCCTTAGTAAGAAATGACTTAAACATCTTTTTAAAATTGTTATTAATGAATTCCCCCCCCCAAGTACAATTCCCACTTCCTCTAAAGAGGTTTGCTTCCCAAATTGAGAATCGAAGATATAAAATAATTTAAAAACGAAAATTATTTTTTAGTTATATTCCTAACTGAAATCACATAATCTATGAATACAAATTTAAAAAAAAAAACCTAATTACAGAGATATCGTCTGCAGAAACATAAGTCTTCCTTTTATAGTATTCTGTCCGGTCCCCAATTATCTAACCAAACTCCCTTTACGATACCATTTTCCTAAACCTAGTTTACTTATATTCTAACGACACCCGGTCCACAATAACATCTTCAGAAGAATCCACTGCAAACACCCCAATATCTCCCTCTTCCCCCTTCCACATCCCCCCGTGAATCTCAAAAAGCCTGTTCTCCCCCTCCCGGTAGGCCCCAAAAATACCGAAAAACGCACTTTTTCTCCCTCTTCCAGCAACAAAAGTTTCCGGCAGAGTGTTTGAGGTCAGGTGTCTCCACCGCGTTCCGGTTACCGAGTTTTCGCTGTTATCTCGGACACCCGAATTCTTAGCTAATCATGCATTCGAAATCCGCCTCCCCGAAATTTTGCAACGGCCCTGCTGCTTCCCGGCTTCACAATGCGCGGGGCGGGCGGGCCGTCTTCCCACTGCCAAACGATACGCCTTAACAACCCTTCATCGGAATCGCTTTCTTTTTGTCTAATCGTGGGTTTTACTGCGAGATTATTTCTTTGAATTCGAGTCCGCGAAAAAAACTGTAGATGCGTTTTTAATTCGACTTTTGATTCTGGAAACTTCTATTTTTCTATCAAGAATTTTTTTTTAATGTGGTAATGTTTATGGGCTGATTATTATGTACAAATTGCATGATGGGACATATATAGTAGTCTGATGTTCATGATATATAGTAGTCATGTTAGACATATATAGTAGTCAGTATATAATACAAAAACCATTCCAAACTTTCGACAAAGGAGGTATCCGAATTTCGAATTACTAATTTAGGCATGTAGTTTCATCTTGAATAGGAGGTGCTCGCTAGAATAAAAAAAATTAAATTTTAATCCAACTTTTTACTAAATATTTGTTTTAAAAAAAGAACTTTTTTTTTTCGATATTCTTGTGACATTTTGTTGTACAAAAACTATTTTTACAATGTTTTAAAATTCAGAAAATTAGCTTTTATGTTCTGCTAATTTTATTCCCTTGCAATTTTTTCCCATTTTTTAAAAAATAAACTTTTAAATATATATTTAAATATATTTTAAAGTAATTTTTTTTTCATTTCTTAACTTGCTTAACCCATGCTGATTTTAACTTTGGCAATATTAAATACATTTTTTGTGCTCAGTTGTTGCTGACAGGGCTTGACTAAGGCAGGGGCATAAGGGGTAGTTGCCCCGGGCCCCCACAAAAATAGGGCCCCAAAATCGAATAGAAATTTCGTTATACGTATCCTTTTTTAATGAATATTCTTCATTACTTAGTACTACACCAATCATTACTTAACTTACTTACTTACTTCATTACTTAAGTAGTAAAGTAGAGGGGGCCCAAAGAAGTTTTTGCCTTGGGCCCCAACTAGACTAAGTCGGGCCCTGTTTGCTGATATACATATTTAAATATTGTATTGCATGTTTAATTAAAAACAATTTTAAATGAAGTAAAAGCAAACGAATCAAAAGAATACAACAGGTTTACCAGTGCCAAAAAATTAAATACTTGGAGGCGTGAGTTAAAAAAAAAACTATAACCCCATTACTTTTTCCAATCCCCCTCCTCATTGTTCCCTCCAATTTTTGCCAGTTTTTATCTACTGATTGTTTTTTAATAAACAAAGTAGCTTTAATCATTCTAGTTAAAGGAAAACTTTTTCGATAAATATACCTTAAACGTCTAATATTATATGTTAGTCTTTATTTCTTTAAATACAATTAAATCAGAAAGAATGTATCTGTTGCTATTTGGAATCATACAGAGCTTACAATTAAACATCTGCAATATAATTAAGGTAAGTTATTTGAAAGCAAATTGCACGATGTATTTTATTTTTACACTTGAATTACGAAAATTTCCGTTTCTATCTATTAAAAAATCAAAATCATTAATCATTTTTATTAAAATTAATGTTTAAACTTCATCTTTACTAGAGCGGAAAAATTAATCTGTGAGCCTCATCTTTCCCAAACTATATCACAAGTAGTTTTTTTTATAAATTATTAGTTGCAACATTACGAATGATCAATCAAATTAGCTACAGTCACAGAAACTGTTAAGAACTTGATGAATGCCTGTAAATGCATCTGTAAAACCTGATGAAAACAAACTATAGTTCATTATCAAAAATACTTCTTCTTCTTTTACCCTATTATTTCTTCCGAATTGTTGTTTAAATTAGGTCTAATCTAAAGATGGCTGGGTTGATACCACATTCACTGGCAACTTTCGATAAATATCGTTTGCTTTGTCAAGAATGTCTTTTCTGTTTGATTTCAAAAAAAATTCGGGTAACATTCCTTGGTAAATATCAAGAACATTCGTCATATCTTGGAAAGATGAAGTAGTCAGTTTCACAAAATATTTAAATACGTCTCAGTAAGCAAAAAAAAAAAAAATGAATTAAAATAAGATTCCGTATTTTTTCAATCACTCATTTTCATTTAATTCAATATAAGGTTTTATATTCAGTTTTGAGAAACTCCAGTTAAATTTTTAACTATTTTCCTAGACTTATTATATTATAATGATAGATACTACATAAATGCTTAGACAGATAGCAAATCACCAAATTTTCTTCGCACTATTTTAACCCTTTGCACTCCGAAAAATAATTAGATGCAAAATTATTCACGTAATACAAACATTTGTCTATTGTTATGAAAAATAAATATACATAATTCTTTTAAGTCGAATTTCTTTGAAGAATTAATCTACATCTCTTAACCATTATGTGGGCATTTTGAACAAATTAATTTGAAAAACAAATAAATAAAACGTCAAAATGTAGCTCAATCTTGAATGGTGAGTCAGAAGCACCATCGATGTGCAAAGGGTTAATATTTAATCAAGGCATTCTTTAAAAATGCAGATATTAATAAGAGTTTTATGATTTTCAATAGCAAAAGCTTTGGAACAAGATTTGAGTATAACAGAACTGAGTTAAACCTAGATACGCCACGCCAGACTTTTCAAACAGCCCGAAGGCACATGGATTTAAACCATAAAACCGAATGACCGGACAGCCGCAACAGCAACATATGAGGGAACTGTAGTTGAGTCCTAAGAGCCGTCATTGGTCACAGTACAACCCATCCCGTAAAGCGACGTTCCGACGACAATGTCGAATTTTCAGATGGGCTCTGCATTCCCTCATTTAACCCCTCTTGCGGTTTCTTGGGGTGTTTTTATATCTGTTGACGCGTCCGAAATTTCCCCAAAAATTGTCGTTAAAGTTTCCATGCATCAAATGACAACAAAAAATCGCAAGAGGGGTAAAACGGGGGAATGTGTTGGCCGCCTGAAGTTTCGCAGGCCATTGGGACTAGGCTTAAAGCGGCGTCCCAACGACCCGTCGAATCATCAGACGGGTCACGCGTTCCCCCGTTTCACCCCTCTTGCGGTTTCTTGGGGTACTTTGATGTCTGTGGGCGCGTCCGATGTTTTCTTGTAAATTGTCAGTAAAGTGACCAGGCATCAAACGCATCCAATAAACCGCAATAGGGGTAAAACCGGGGGTCTGTAGATTCGCAAGTCGTTGGAACTAGGTTTAAGAAGTACATCCTTTCATAGATGGGAAGAGCCTCCCCCTCTTCCATCAGTGTACTCTCATGGGGGATCTAAATCCAACCACCATTCCTGAAGTATCTCATCCTCAATTAGGAGGATAAGATGCTTCGGGGGATTGAGAACCCCGGGGATACATTGGGGGGGGGGGTGTATAAACGCTAGATAAGTACAGGATCTTGTAACTAAGTTAAAATATTTCCGCTTTATTACCTCCTCTTATATGTAGTACAGAGAAAGTATACAATTGGCAAAAAATTCGACCTCGAGTTTGACGAATATTCCCATTCTAGATATCCATGAGTTTGAGAGTCCATTTTTAGAAAATGTCCGTCTGCTTGCGATAAATATACTGTTACAGGTGGGCGAGCGCCACGGAAGCAAGCTGAAGTTGGTGACGTTTGACGAGGATTTCACGACAGCCGGGTTGGCTTGGCAAAAGGAATGATCTGGTAGCCACTGGATCTTACGTGAAGCGCCACGTTGCTTCCCTTGCTTTTGGGCACGCCCTGGCTCGGCAATATAATGGATCGATTGCCGTACCTCCGGCAGTTAGTAAGTTGAGATTTTTCTCTCGGAAGAGAAGCGTCTCGCTCTACTAGCGGATTATTAATGAGCTGTGTTTTCGTTTGCTGTTAACGTTGTATTATTGAGCTCGCTGCGATTTACTGTTTACTGAGCTATACGGTAGTGTTTTTGCAGTCTGTGTTTATTGTGCGTAAGGCTTGCATTTGCGCTGTAAGTGACTGTTGACTGCTGGATTGTGTTTATCTGAAGGTTTACTTTATCAAGTCATCCTGTAAATACCTGTAAATAAATTTGTTTGTGCTGTCCTCAAGTAAAGTCCACTCAATCCGAACCCGCTACGCTAAAAACGTAACAATTCTTTGAGAACACTTTGAGCAAGGCGGGTGAAATTGTGCATACGGTTTCCACAATAAATTTGCAATTTTTTATGAAATTTTGAATAAAATATGTTCAAAGAAAGTCAATCTGCTAGAGAAGTACAAAACGAAGATATCTTGGTAAATAAAATTCCATACACAGACTTAATATCTACAGTGTAGATATAAAATTTTGAGTCAAATCGAACTAAAAATTAACTGTCTGTTAGTTTGTACTTTCAGCAATATGTTAAACGCGATAATTCAAAAGCAGAATGACTTAATATATCGAATTTGATATGGGATTATGTGACTATAAGTGTCGTTTTGTGTCAGATTTTGATTAAAGAAGGCAAGTAAAAAATACAAATTCTATTTTTGGAGAAATTTTCGTGAGCCAGGAATTATAGGCCAAAGAATTCACCCAAGAATTACACGATAAATTCATTAAAAAGGCGAAATACTCGCAAAAAGTAAATATTTCATAGTTGTTGTAAACCAATGTCATGTAAAGCGTTTTCTGTCAAGACAATTTTATAACGTACTAGCTTTTACCCACGACTTCACATGCACGAAAAAGCACACAACTAACTAATAAAATGTATTTACATTGTGTACCAGAAATACAGCAAACCCGCAAATCAAGTCCATGTTTCTTTCCAATCAAGTCAAATCTATTTTATTTATCCATAGAGATTGAGATAGCTACAATAGTATTATTCACATAATTTTTTTAAACTTTCAATCAAAATGAAAACATAGTTGTCAACAATTACAAAGTACAGCGCATGCGTGAATTTGCATCTAATTAGCCTCTTTATCTTTTTAAAGAAACTCAAGAGGGGTCATCTAATTAGCCTCTTTATCTTTTTAAAGACACTGAAGAGTGGTCATCTAATTAGCCTCTTTCTTACTTTGAAGGCACTCAAGAGCGGTCATCTAATTAGCCTCTTTCTTAGTTTGAAGGCAATGAGGAGGGGTCAACTAATTAGCCTCTTTATCCCTTTGATGACACTCAACAGGGGACATCTAATTAGCATTTTTATCAATTTCAAGGCAATAAATACGGGTCATCTAATTAGCCTCTTTATCACTTTGAAGGCACTGAAGACGGGTCATCTAATTAGCATCTTTATCACTTTTAAGGCACTGAAGAGGGGTCATCTAATTAGCCTCTTTATCAATTTCAAGACAATGAAGAGGGGTCATCTAATTAGCCTCTTTATCACTTTGAAGGCACTAAAGACGGGTCATCTAATTAGCATCTTTATCAATTTGAAGGCAATTAATAGGGGTCATCTAATTAGCATTTTTATCACTTTGAAGGAACTGAAGAGGGGTTATCTAATTAGCCTTTTTATCACTTTGAAGGCCCTTAAGAGGGGTCATCTAATTAGCCTCTTTATCACTTTGAAGGCACTAAATAGGGGTCATATAATTAGCCTTTTTATCAATTTGAAGGCACTGAAGACAGGTCATCTAATTATCTTCTTTGTCACTTTCAAGTCACTGAAGAGGGGTCATCTAATTAGCCTCCTTCTTAATTTGAAGGCAATGCAAAGGGGTCATCTAATTAGCCTCTTTATCTTTTTGAAGGCACTGAAGACGGGTCATCAAATTACCCTATTTCTTACTTTAAAGGCACTCAAGAGGGGTCATCTAATTAGCATCTTTATCTTTATGAAGGCACTGAAGAGGGGTCATCTAATTAGCCTCATTCTTACTTTGAAGGCACTCAAGAGGGGTCATCTAATTAGCCTCTTTATCACTTTGAAGGCACTAAAGAGGGGTCATCTAATTAGCCTCTTTATCTATTTGAAGGCATTGAAGACGGGTCATCTAATTAGTCTGTTTCTTACTTTAAAGGCACTGAAAAGGGGTAATCTAGTTAGCCTCTTTCTTATTTTGAAGGCACTGAAGAGACGTCATCTAATTAGCCTCTTTATCACTTCTTAAGCACTGCAGAGGGGCCATCTAATTAGCCTCTTTCTTACTTTGAAGGCACTGAATAGGGATCATCTAATTAGCCTCTTTATCAATTTGAAGGCAATTAATAGGGGTCATATAATTAGCCTTTTTATCACTTTGAAGGCCCTGAAGAGGGGTCATCTAATTAGCCTTTTTATCACTTTAAAGGCAATGAAGAGAGGTCATCAAATTAGAATCTTTCTTACTTTGAAGGAACACAAGAGGGGTCATCAAATTAACCTCTTTCTTAGCTTGAAGGCAATGATTAGGGGTCAACTAATTAGCCTCTTTTTCACTTTGAAGGCACTAAATAGGGGTCATCTAACTAGCCTTTTTATCACTTTAAAGGCACTGAAGAGGGGTCATCTAATTACCCTCTTTCATAGTTTGAAGGCAATGCGGAGGGGTCATCTAATTAGCCTCTTTATCACTTTGAAGGCCCTTAAGATGGGTCATCTAATTACCTTCTTTATCACGTTGAAGGCTCTAAATAGATGGCATATAATCAGCCTTTTTATCAATGGGAAGGCACTGAAGACGGGTCATCTAATTATCCTCTTTCATAGTTTCAAAGCAATGAGGAGGGGTCATCTAATTAGCCTTTTTCTTATTTTGAAGGCATTGAAGAGTGGTCATTTATTTAGCCTCTTTCTTACTTTGAAGGCACTCAAGAGGGTTCATCTAATTAGACTCTTTATTAATGTGAAGGCACTAAAGAGAGGTCATCTAATTACCCTCTTTCTTAGTTTGAAGGCAATGCAGAGGGGCCACCTAATTAGCCACTTTCTTACTTTGAAGGCACTGAGGAGGGGTCATCTAATTACCCTCTTTCTTAGTTTGAAGGCAATGCAGAGGGGTCATCTAATTAGCCTCTTTCTTACTTTGAGGGCACTGAGGAGGGGTCATCTAATTAGCCTATTCTTAATTTGAAGGCAATAAGTAGGGTTCATCTAATTAGCCTCTCTATTACTTTGAAGGCACTAAAGAGGGGTCATCTAATTAGCCTGTTTATCAATTTGGAGGCACTAAAGACGGGTCATCTATTTAGCATCTTTATCACTTTAAAGGCACTGAATAGGGGTCATCTAATTAGCCTCTTTCTAACTTTGAAGACATTGCAGATGGGTAATCTAATTAGCCTCTTTATCTTTTTCAAGGCACTGAAGAGGGGTCATCTAATTAGCCACTTTATCAATTTGAAGGCAATTAATAGGGGTCATCTAATTAGCCTTTTTATCACTTTGAAGGCACTGAAGAGCTGTCATCTAATTAGCCTTTTTATCACTTTAAAGGCACTGAATAGGGGTCATCTAATTAGCGTCTTTCTTACTTTGAAGGCACTCAAGAGGGGTCATCTAATTAACCTCTTTCTTAGTTTGAAGGCAATGAGGAGGGGTCATCTAATTAGACTCTTTTTCACTTTGAAGGCACTAAAGAAGGGTCATCTAATTAGACTCTTTTTCACTTTGAAGACACTCAAGAGAGGTCTTCTAAATAGCCTCTTCCTTACTTTAAATGCACTGAAGAGGGGTCTTCTAATTAGCCTCTGTATTACTTTGAAGGCAATGAGTAGGGGTTATCTAATTAGCCTCATTATCAATTTGAAGGCAATTAATAGGGGTCATCTAATTAGCATTTTTATCACTTTGAAGGCACTGAAGAGGGTTCATCTAATTAGC
>JAOUZG010020706.1:6255-17647 GCA_026289955.1 Argiope argentata
AATGTAGTTTCTAATAAATTGGAATCTGCAAGTTTAAAACACAATTCGATTTCTTTCGCCTATTGTTCAATTTCATAGATTAATCGCCATAATGAATTGCCAAGAATCATATGATATATTCAGTATCTGATACACAATTTTAATATCTAATATGTAGTCATCAAATTTGGTGTCAAATGTGTCAAAAGGTTAATTTCCTACCAGTATATATTTTCACAAACAAATAAACGCGACGAACTCAAAATGAATATATGAAAATTCTTATGTCATTTTGAAATTATGATTGAATCTATAATTCGAATGTTGGTTTTAATAAATTGAAATCTACAAGTTTAAAAACCAATTCGCTTTCTTAAGTCTATTTTTCAATTTGAGAGATTAATCGCCATAATGAATTGTCAAGATTCGCATGATATATTCAATAAAAATACTGAATTCATAACATATAAAAATTTCGTAATTATTGTTTTCCCTTTCCATTCGATGTAATTATTTTCTTATCTAAAGCCCACAATTTTAAGCGATGGTATAATGATAATCCCTTTTTAAAGGAGAGGCGAAAATGTTTTTAAAGTACTAGTCCTGCTATTTAATCCGGATCCTAAAAATAGTTTGAAGTCATTTTTTTTATGTAGCTAATAGCTACTTTATCTGTTGATGATGCACATAAGCATTTTGGATTCACTTTTCTACATCACATCAGGTTTTAAAAAATAAAATATTTGTTTAACAAATGAACATTTTATATCTAATTGAATAATGTCTCTAAACGCTTTAATCATGTAATCTATATTAATAAAAATGCAACTCGAAATGCGTTGCTAAGCGCAAAACTGGAGAACGGCTTGACCGATTCGGCTAATTTTTTAAAAATATTTTCGTTAAGACACGAGGATGGTTCTTATGGAGAGAAAAAATTAAAAAACTGCGTGGAAAATAGTTAAAACGACACTTTTCTTACTTTCCCGACAAAAATCTTCATTTCCTTCCCCCCACACCAACTGAGTAATAAATTATGATTTGTTTAGAAAGAAATACGCGAAGTCAGCTGTTTTTCATTCATAGATAACGGGATGTTTAAAAAAGAAAGAAAATATTTGCTTTTATTATTAGTCGATATGAATATTTAATCTATGCCTGCTCGAAATAAAGTCTGGGCAGCGAAGAAAAAAAAGTAATAACAAAGCTAGAAAAGAAAAGAAATGTGTGTGTGTCACCATTATTTCGTCTGTGCTAAGCATTTTCCAAGCTGTTTTTAAACTTTCGCATCTCTAGAGAACCAATTGTGTCTTGATTTGTTTAGTGTGTTTACATTTATGAAAATTAGAATCTTCTTATTCTATAAAAAAAGTAGAATTTTAGACCTTTCCCTCCATCATTTAAGTAAAATATCAATTCCGGGACAATCATTGCTCGGATAGAAAGAGAAAGATGAGTAGTACAATGAACAGAACATCTGAAGAAAATAATACTATAAATGATTTATATGATTATCAAAAATTCTTTGTTTTAAAAATATTTTGGTGAAAAACCTGTTATGAGACAGAGCTACATAAAATATTATATGAAAATTTTAGCCAGCATTAATGCTGGCGAACCGACTGGTCGCCAAAGGCGGCTAGTTGATAAATATAATCTTTAGGAATGGATTCGATATCACTTTGCCTAATTCCGACGAAATATTTTTATTTATTTAGAATATAAATATTTATATACCGGCTTTCTGGCACAGAGGTAGCGCGTCTTCCTCGTGTTCTGGGAGTCCCGGGTTCGAGTCCCGGTTTGGGCATGGTTGTTCTTCTGTGTGCTATCTGTGTGATGTGTTAATGTGCCCCCCTGTAAAAAGGGGCGGTGTAAGCGTGTGGGTGGGTGTTAATCCTCATGTGAGCTAGAAGTCAGACTTCTGCTCTCGGGTGCTCATGGGTCAATACCCTCAGAAGCTACTGCACCCATATTTCCTTTGGTAAAAAGTGGGCACGATATCATCATCATTATAAATATTTATACCGAGTATAATGCAACAAAATAGTTTATATCTTCGAAAAAGTAATTTTGTATTCTCATTTAATGTATGTATGAATAATTTTTCTTATAATATATGTTTTAAAAAACTAAATTTTGTATTACAGGTTAATGCTTGGAGGCCTGTGCAATGGCACTCTCGTCCCCAGCGCACTGAAAGCTGTCAGAGAAAAAACACACCACCAGACAGTGAAAATAGTATTTCCAGAACAGTCCACAGATGCTGTTATCTACGTTACAGTAAGTTGGATATTACTTCCTTGGGAGATATAGATTTCAGCCACTGTCAGCCATAAGCTGTGCTTTATGTTCTAGAACAGGGGAACATATAAATTCTCCTATGCTCTTACGTAGTGTTAAGATCAACGTCATGTGCCCCGCCCACATGAACAGCGCCACCTACTGGAAAATGTAAAACGATTGAGTAAGCTACAAGCTTTGAGACTGTAAACATAAATCTCCCATTAAGCGGAGTAATCTCCCGATTAAGCGGAGCAAAATCTATAATAACTATGTCCCATAGCGGATAAATTGTAAAGGTCCCATTTAAGCGGACAACTAAATAAATAATTCTTTAAGAGGTCCGTCGTATTGATTTCATACCTCTCCATTTTGGTCCTAGCGACCGGAGAAAATCAGCAAATATGGATGCGAAATCCACTACAAAAACAGCAACCATTAAGGATTTAAATCGGGCACGAGGTGCCATCAAAACCAAACTAACGAACATCAAGAAGTTCATTGATGCGTCATCAACTTCCGATGATGAGACAAAGACTGTCCTAACTGCAAAACAAAAACTAACCAGTGTATTATCGGTGAAACAAGAACTGGAATTATTATACAGCAAGTATTTAGAACTTGATGAAGATGAACAAGCTAGTAAAAAAACAGATGAAGAAATGTTTTCTTTACAGGATGAAAGAGATGAAATAGAGGTAAGTCTTCAATGTTTACTCTCTAAATACAATAATGGTGATCTTGTAACATTTAATGAAACTAAAAAAGATCACAATGAAGATTTGAAATCGTATATTGAGCATATAGAACATAAATCTAAGTTGCCTGAAATTCCCTTACCTACCTTTTATGGAAAAATAGAAGAATTTTCGAATTTTAAAAATCAGTTCTTAAGTCTCATTAATGAAAACAAGGATCTTTCAAAGGATCAAAAGTTATTTTATTTAAAATCTGCCCTCCGTGGTGAAGCAAAATCAATTGAAACAAGTGATGACACTTTCGATTCTTTATTTTGTGCTCTCGAAGATCGTTTTGAGAATAGGAGAGCTGTTGTAGATATTCATATTGACAATATGTTAAAAATTCAGAAACTGAGTTTTGAATCATCCAAAGGTTTAAAATCTATAACAGACTCCGTTAATAAAAGTTTAAGAGCATTGAAAAGTTTGAAATTAGAGTGTAATGATCTAACTAACGCTATTCTGGCAAATATTATATTAGAGAAGCTAGATAACGAGACAAGAAAGTCGTATGAGTTATCGTTGCAATCGAAAGAAATTCCTTCTCTAAAGGAGCTCTTAAAGTTTTTAGAATCAAGAGCATTAGTTTTAGATCAGTTAGGAAAAAATCCGTCGAATAACAGATTCAAAAGGGAATTTCAAGGAACAGGAAATAAAGCGAAAAATTTATTTGTCAGTTCTAATAAAGGCAATCAATTTATGAAGAAATGTGTACTCTGTAATACTGAACATCCGTTACAAAAATGTTATGAATTCTTAAAATTGAATGTTGCTGAACGTATTAAAGTATTAGAAAATCATCATTTATGTAAAAACTGTTTAAAGTGCCATAACGCGCCATGCAAGTCTAAATATATCTGCAGAGTATGTAAAAAACAAGGCCATAACTCATTAATTCATTTAGATCAGCAAAACGAAAGTAATGTTTTGCCTAGCTCAAATAGTGTTGCGCAATCAAATGCAAATCTAAATCCGAACGCTGAGGTTTTTCACTCTTCGGGTGGATCGACCTTGAACATTCAACCGTCAGAAATAAATCATACTCTTTTGTGCACAGCAAATATTCTTATTGAAAATAATGTTGGGCAAAAAATAAAATTAAAGGCTCTCTTAGATAGCGGAAGTAGTGTAAATATATTAAGACAGGATGTTGCCGATTCTTTAATGCTAGAAAAGCAAAAAATAAATTGTAAGATCTCTGGCATTTCCGGTGATGAATTCTTAGTTAAAAATAGATTGATAGCTACTATTTCTAACGAAAGCAATGATTTTTCAAGGGATGTTTCTTTTTTGATTCTTCCTAAAATTACTGATTTAACACCTGCAAGGAAAATAAACATTAATAACATAAACTTTCCAACTGAAATAAAACTTGCAGACAGTACGTTCCATATTCCCAGTCAAATTCATGTTTTATTAGGGGCTGAATTATTCTTCGAAATATTGAAATCTGAAAAATTTAGATCTTATGATAATTCATTGCTTCTTCAAAATAGTGTGTTCGGATATCTTGTCACAGGAACACTTAAAGGGACTGAGTCTCATTTCTTTTCTGGATTAATTTCTGAAGGGGAAATTTTAGAAAACTCAGTTAAAGAATTCTTTGAAATCGAATCATTTCCGGGTGATAACACAGATAATTCAAAGACATTTGAAAGGCAGTATTGTGAAGAACATTTTCTCTCAACTTACAAGAGAGATGATTCTGGAAGATTTATTGTCAAACTGCCAATAATCGAAGACAAACGCTCAACATTAGGGGATTCAAGGGAAATGGCAGAGAGGCGATTGAATTTGCTTTGGAAAAAGTTAAATAAAAATGAAATCATGGCAGAACAATACAAGGCATTCATCGACGAATATTTCATACTTAATCATATGGAGAAAATTGTTGATTCTGTTGATTCCGAAAGTAAAAACTTTTACATTCCTCACCATGCAGTTTTTCGTCCCGAAAGTTCATCTACACCTTTACGTGTTGTTTTCGATGCTTCTGCGACTTCAAATAATGGAGTTTCTCTTAACTCTATTTTATTAAATGGGGGAACAGTGCAACAAGAGCTTTGCTCTATAATTTTAAATTTCAGAACCTACAAGTATGCATTTTGTGCTGACATAAAAAAAATGTATCGGCAAATTTTGATAGATGAATCCGATAGAAACTTGCAAAGGATCCTCTGGAAGCCTAATCAATCTGCTCCTGTGGAAACTTACAGGTTATGCACTGTTACCTATGGTACAACCTGCGCACCATTTTTAGCGACTAGAGCTTTAAAGGCGCTCGCTGAAGAAGAACAAAATAACTACCCTGAAGCAGCCGCTAAACTTATAACGAATACTTATGTAGATGATATTTTGACTGGTAGTAATAACTTGCAAGCAGCTAAAGATTTACAGTATCAATTAATTGAGCTGTTAAAGAAGGGATGCATGGAACTCCATAAGTGGGTTTCAAACGATTCCGAACTTTTGAATGATCAAAAAAAAAAATTTAGAATATTCATTTCCATCAGAGTCTGACACAGTAAAGACTCTTGGAATGCTGTGGCGCCCAACATCCGACGTTTTCACGTTTAGAGTGGCTTGCAATTTAAAGAATAATTTCACAAAGCGAGAAGTTCTTTCAACTATTGCCAGATTGTTTGACCCGTTGGGTCTTATTGCTCCTGTGATTACAATTGCGAAATTATTCATGCAGAGCCTTTGGCTTCAAAGGCTGAGTTGGAATGATCCAATTCCACCAAATGACTTGCATGACTGGATTTATTTTTTAAAGGACTTACCGGCAGTGAACGAGCTAGAAGTTTCAAGAAATTCACTCATCAACAATTCAAGTTCCATCGAGTTACATGCATTTGCAGATGCTTCTAGCAAGGCATTTGGCGCAGTTTTGTATTTGTGCTCCAAAAATGAATTAGGTGAAGTGCAATCCAGCATTTTGTGTAGCAAGTCACGTGTGTGTCCCATCAAAGCGATGACTATACCCCGTTTAGAATTGTCTGCAACATTGCTGTTGGCTCGTCTTGTATCCAAGGTGATATCAACTATTCAAGTGCCAATTAATCACATCTACATGTGGACTGATTCAACAATTGCGATATCCTGGATAAAAACTCCACCAGAAAGGTTAAAAACTTTTGTTGCAAACAGAGTAAGGGAAATCAATTTGTTGTGCCCAAATTACGATTGGAGACATGTAAAATCAGCAGACAATCCTGCAGATCTTATTTCCAGAGGTGTGTCAGCTAAAAACCTAGTGAACAATTCATTATGGTTTAATGGACCATCTTTCATAAAATCAAATATGTGTTTACCTGTAGAAATTAATGACTCTAAAAATGATGAAGAATATCTTAAGGAAGTTAAAACTTCCAGTGAGCCAGTATTATCATGTAAAATTTCTGATGAATTTGTTACTAATATTTTGAATTTGAGTAATAATTATGCTAAAATTTGTCGTATTGTTAGTTATATTTTTAGATTTGTGTTTAATATGAAGTCTCCTACTGAAAGAAGGAAAGGTAAGTTGGAAATACAGGAGATCAAGGAAGCTTCTAATTTCTTGGTAAGAAAGGTACAATTGTCTGAATTTGCAGATGAAGTTAAAGTTTTATCTAAGAATGTTAATCTAAATCAGAGTAAAATTAAAAACTTGGCCCCATTTTTAGATGAAATTAATGTTCTTCGTGTGGGTGGCCGTTTACAAAAGAGTAAGCTAACTGTAGACGAAAGACATCCTAAGCTTCTGCCTTCCAATCACAGGCTTACAAAACTAATAATGTGCTCATTTCATTTAAAACATTTGCATGTAGGTCCCCAAACTTTACTGCACCTTGTCAGGCAGGAATTTTGGCCAATTGGCGGGAGGAATTTAGCCAGAAAAATAGTTAATGAATGTGTTGTTTGTTTCAAAAACAAACCAATCAGCTGTAACCAATTGTTAGGAAACCTGCCAGCTGAAAGAGGTAGAATCCAAGAAATAGTTAAGGGTTCAGATGGTTTAGTTAGAGTAGTAACCGTCAAGGTTGCAAATGGCATTGTTAAAAGAGGCATAAGCCAAATATGCTTGCTTCCCATAAATAATTGAACATTTGTAAATTACACATGATATTAAATTGCTTTATATAATTGATCTTAATGTATCTCCAAAGGATATACAGTACATTTGAATTTCATATATGTATATATTTTATTTCTTTTTTGTAATGTATAATGTGCATATTGTTTTGTATCGAATGTTTATATGGCAATTTGTTTAATTTGTAATCGTATAATTGTATCTGTAATTGAAATTGTATAATTTCAAGGCGGGAGTATGTTAAGATCAACGTCATGTGCCCCGCCCACATGAACAGCGCCACCTACTGGAAAATGTAAAACGATTGAGTAAGCTACAAGCTTTGAGACTGTAAACATAAATCTCCCATTAAGCGGAGTAATCTCCCGATTAAGCGGAGCAAAATCTATAATAACTATGTCCCATAGCGGATAAATTGTAAAGGTCCCATTTAAGCGGACAACTAAATAAATAATTCTTTAAGAGGTCCGTCGTATTGATTTCATACCTCTCCACGTAGGTCATCGAACAAGCTGCATGTTTGTAGAAATTTGAGTTTCAGTTATTTTCATTTCTTCTGTGAAATATATTAAATTTAATACATAATTATTTTAAAGGTTATTCAATTAATTTGTGAAATCAAAATGATTTTTCAAAGAATATTTATTTAAAGATCGTATTTCGAAAAATACATTCATCAAGGGGAAATAAGTTTTAAAAAATCATATCTTAATGCAATAATTTTTGAACAATATCTCCAATTACATTTCCAAATAAATCGTCCATAAATCTGTGCAAAAATAACTTGGGGGGGGGGAAGTAATACTGAAAAAAGTTAATTTTTCTTTTTCTTTAATGAATTTACTGATCATATTAACATATTGGTATTCGAACATATATGATAACAATTATTTCAAACCATTAATTTTAATTAATTTTTAATATTCTTTTTTGGAAAATATCTATGTTTTTTTAAATAATATTTTTTTACTTGAAATTATCTAGATACTACTGGACTGCTCTTATCTTTTAGAATTAAAGAAAAAAAATTAGTGTGAAGAAAAAAAATTAATTTTTCAATTGATTTTAGAATGAAAAAAAAAGTTTTGATTTCAGCAAATTAAAAAATATATACAAATAAATAACATCTTTAAACTTTTCAAGACAGTTAAACACTTTAAAGAATTAAAAGTCTTTAAGTCTACACTTTAAAGAATAAAAAGAAAAAAAGTTTGTCTTTAAAATCACAATTTTTTTATGCTACATTAAAATATATTTTGAAAACAAGAAAAAAGAAATACGAAATGAAAGAAAAATTGATTTCGATCCTGATTATGAATCCACATCCTTAGTTTTAATATAGTTTCCTATCGTACAATCAATTATGAAGCAGACGAAACTTATTAAGTTTGATAAAATTAATTTTGAATTTCGGATAAATAAATGACTTTAGCCTTTTCACAGACTCCGAGAAAAGGGAGAAAAATTCTCTAAGGTTTACAACATTCTTTTAAAGATACTTAAGAATCTCTTTCCTATGTCTATGTGTATCAATGAAATCCCTATTAAAATCTCATAATAAAATCAGAGAAGGGAAAATGCATGTATATTTTTCTCTTTTGCCATGATGTAGACAGATGCCTCTTTTATCATATTTTATTTTTTTGTACACATTATTCCTGCTGGAATAAAAAATCAAAGTAAAAAAATTTTAAAGTTTCTTTCACTTTATCATGTTGCTGTTAAAATAAATATATAGTATAATATAGTACAGTGTATATTAAAACACGCAGTTAGGTGTATAGTTGTACATATTTGAAATTAAAGAGAGAAAAAAAATCAATAATTTTTAATTTTCATTCCACTATTTTCAAAGAATGTTGGGTCTTAAATGTGTAAAAAGAAATTCAATTAAAAATAACTGTGTGTTATCTGTATATCTTTATAAATATTCTCATAGTAAAAGAGTTACCTGCTACGGATGAACTATACAAAATCAGGGAGATTTTGGTCCAGATTTTTAAAAAAATCTTACAATTTTTTCTCTCAAAGCAAAGCCAAATAATAACTTTGCATTTAAATTAACACCAACATGCAAAATTGAGAAGCATACACCATTACTCTAAAGTATCACAGAAATTTTATATCACTTTCGAAAAGTAAATGTTTTTTGTAGAATTTATTATTGTTTCTAATAGTGTACTATAAAATTAATTATAGTATATATATATATATATATTAATATATATATATATATATATATATATATATATATATAGTTTAAAATGAAGTCGCGTGAAAGTGTTTGTATAATGGTAACCACAAAAACTCTAGAAATAGTTAACGGACATTGAAGTTATTTATACCATTTTGTAGAGAATTTACTGGGAGAGTTTTAGTAGATTAAAATCATATCAAAATAAAAAAATGGTTGTTTTATAAATGCGTTTTAATTTATTCACGCATACTCGAAACCCTCAAACTACAAATAGAAAGAGCTGTCATAATGCATATATGTTACATTTTTTTGTTTGCTTCTGATTTTAAACAGCGATTTAAATCTCATGACACCGAAAATAAGGAGAGAAGAAAGAGAAGGAAAGAAAAAACGAAATGATCGCCTGTTTTTTCTCTACGGACAAATCATATTTTTACTTTTGTAACAGTCTAAATATTTCTGAATGTGTGCTATAAAAATTGTATTGTAGCAATTTTTGATGATTTCTAAATATATTTTTTATGTTTGGTTACTATTGCGTAACATTCCCATTTCATCTCTGGTCGAGGTAAGATTTATGTTTAGGGCTAATTTTTCTTCTTGAATTCTATGCCACGGGCAACGCCTCTCTGGTTCTGCTAGTATTGTTATAAGAATAGTAGTATATAAATACTAGTATTATAAAAATAATTTTACAGTGTTTTTGTATGTGCAGTTGTTTATAGAAAAATAGTTACAATTAATTCTATATTGTTGTATATATGGTAGTATATTGTTTAAGGTCTACGTACGGAGAAAATTTTTTGAAAAACCGCTTTAATTATAAATTTTACTTTTTTTCTAGGTCATTGCAATTCAAAACAATGATTAATACCATTAAAAAGTTTTATTTGATTTGAAACTTTGTCAAATGTGGGAATTTAGCTAAAAAAATATAGAAAATTAGTGTAAAATGCAAAACATCCTAGCAGAAATTCTAATCAATATTTTCAAATTCTTTTTTTAAAAAAAAACATTTGTACAATTTTAGTGAAGGCAATGAACTAGAATCTAAGAAATATTTGCATTTATAAAATAGTTATAGCAGTTCGAGTATTTCCTAACTCAAAATTTATCAAAACTCACACATATAAACAACATTAAATAGCTCTAAACTAAAAACTGTTCATCCCAGTTCATTGCCTTTAGGACAGTATAAATAATATGCATAAAACATTTCATACAAAAATATTCATAACTTTTTGAGGTATCATGTTTGCGTATCAAAATTTATATAAAAAAATTTCTTAAAAAATGCATTTAAAGATTTTATTTATGTTTTATGAAAAATATCTTTATTTATCCTTTTTTTAATATGTACCACATTTATAGAATACATCTGCTTTGTTAACAATTTTATATGTTTTCATCTTTAGTCCATTTACAATTAGAATTCTGATATCTCTAAAATAATAACTCTTTTTGAATACTCGAACTATAGACTTTATTTCTCAAATGTTGCTGAATTTTTTAGGTTGTCGTCGTCTTTTACGCAGCCATCATACTCATCTTGGTTGGAACCAACATTCATCGATTCAGACGCACGAGAGCAGCGAACGCCTCATTGGCCGCTGGCGAAAACTGCGAGCCCAAACAACAAGTGGTCGTTCGCTTGGATCATCACGAGAGGGCCTACCAAGTATCCGCCAGCCCCGAAGAAATCAAAGCAGAGGTGGAAAACCAAGAGACAGATGGTGCTCTAGTCTGATCACGGAGCTGCATTTACGACAAGAGCACCTGAATCCCCTATTTTTATGTGTAGGTGTCGTATGTGTGTCCCATTTTGTGTCAATAGAGGTCCAATCACGATGGCTGGACAGAATGTAGCATCTTCTTTTGTTACAAATTCTTATAACGTATGAGTATAAAACCATAAACATGTATAATAATGTTGACCAGACCATATGTTCACTCATGTTTCAAAGATATTTGGATATTTATCTTAAATGAATTCTTATTTTCGACAGTAAAAGTGGGTTCATCAGGGAAAATAATGTTTTAATTTGATTTGAATTGTATTAATAGAAATATTTTTAGCATAGTACGTTATTATTGGATTACTTTTTTGAATAGTAT
>JAOUZG010020724.1:0-19075 GCA_026289955.1 Argiope argentata
GATCTTCATAACAGCGATCACTTCCCTTTAATTGTCTCTCATGCTGACAGAGGCAGTGTGACTTCTTGTCCACCGCGTTTCCTATTCCAGCGTGCAGAATGGATTACATTCACAGAACTAGCAGAAATTACTGAGACGATGGTCAACAGTAGCGACATAATGGAAGCAACGCAAAATGTCATTGATTGCATTATATATGCTGCTAATAATGCTATCCCAAAGTGTTCCCCACGAAAACGAAAATTCCGAAAGCCGTGGTGGTTGGTTGGTTGATTGAGTTTTATTGGCGCAAGAGCCAAGTTTTGGCTAAGCTGCGCCAGACAAATGGTTATAATACTTTCATTAGTAGTTAAAATCCACATATAAAAAACAATTTTCTATGGTTTTTATCAAATTATATGAGATATATTGTCAAAGAAACAAGATATTGGAATTAAGACGATTTAAAAATTATTTAAAAAAAATCCTAGATAGAATTATAAAATCCAATGAGTTTCAAAAAATGAAAAATATTCTTGTGGGGATATGCACCCACTAAGTCTAGAAGAGTTAATGATGATGACGAAGGAAACAAATTATTACGGTGAGAAGTAAAAGAAGGACACTCAATTAAAATGTGTAAAATGGTAAAATCAACATTGCATGTTGGACATATCGGTGTTTCATTTCCGAGTAACAAATGTTTGTGGGTGAAACGAGTGTGTCCTATGCGAAGACGAGTTAATTTTACATCAATCTCTCGCATAGGCAGAGGAGGCCACAATCCAACAGAAGGTTTTATCGAATGAAGTTTATTATGGGTCTGTGTATCCCAGTCATTCTGCCATAATTTATTAATAAAATCAGAGAAGGCTCTCTTCGCATCAGCATATAAAAGTGGACGCTGCAGAAACGAAGAAGCGTCTTTTGCAGCCTTATCCGCAAACTCATTTCCAAAAATACCGACATGGCTCGGAACCCAACAGAAAATTATATCGAAATCCTTATTGCGAAGGGCATGCAAAGAGGATAAAATATCAACAGCAACTGGGTGAATTCTGTTGTGAAAATTAGAAAGGGTTTTCAAGGCACTCATACAGTCAGAATAAATACAAAATTTACGTTGAGAAGAAAACTCAATCTGCTGGAGTGCGCAAAATATGGCTGTTAGTTCAGCAGTAAACACCGAACAAGAGTTATGCAGACGGTGACTATGAAAAGCAGATCCAAAGACTATGCCACAACCAACATGTTCATCTGCTTTGGAACCGTCAGTGTAAATGGGTGTGTATAGATTATAATGATTGCGATGGGAATTAAAGATTTGCTGAAAAACAATCGGAGCTGTTGTGCATTTGTCAAAGTCAGAAAATGGATTCAAGAAGTGGAATACCGGTACATCCCAAGGTGGAAAAACCAAATTGTCATTAATATGGAAGGTAACGTTGCTCAGGTTCGAGTCATGTACAATACTCTTGATCCTCTCACTGAAAGGGAGTATATGATAAGGGCGAGCTTCATAAAGTCTGCGGAGGGAAGCAGGAAACTCAAAATGAGAAATTGGATGGTGTGGTACGCAAAGTGTTCGAAAATAGTATTGAGTAGAAATTTTCTTTCTACGTAATTCAAGTGGTAGCTGATGACACAGAACATATAGGCTCTTCACAGGTGAAGTGCGGAAAGCACCTGAGCAAATTCTTAAGGCGGTATTATGAATTGTATCCAATTTGCGAAGAACAGAAGGTCGGGCAGAGCCATATACCATGCATGCATAATCAATGCGCGACAAAACAAGAGCATTATAAATGCGAAGGAGGGATGTGCGATCAGCCCCCCAAGATGTGCAAGATAGAACCTTGAGAATATTTAAAGTATTTTCACACTTCTTCCTCAGTTGCAAGATGTGAGCGAGGAAAGTAAGCTTCCTGTCGAAAACCACTCCTAAAAACCGCATTTCATCAATAACAGGAATAGTAACATTTCGTATTGAGATGACGGGATCAAGATGAATGCTCCTCTTTCTACAAAAATGGACACACTTACTCTTTTCAGCAGAAAGTTTATGTCCATTTTTATCGCACCAATTGACCAATTTGTTGACAGCATTTTGTAATTGCCGCTCAATTAGTCGCATGTTACATCCCTGGCATGAGATCTGCAAGTCATCGACATATAATGTTCCGCTGACAGACGGAGGTAATTTGTTTAAAATTTCACTAAAGTGTAGCATAAAAAGTGTGACGCTGAGGACACTTCCTTGCGGAACACCCTCAGCCTGATTAAAAAAATTAGAATAAAAATTTCCCAGCCGTACTCGAAACATTCGAGTCGACAAAAAACGTTTGATAAAACTTGGAAGGTTTCCTTTAAAACCCAAGTCAAAAAGTCTTTTTAAAATACCATAACGCCATGTTCGATCATACGCCTTTTCTATGTCAAAGAAAACGGAGACAAGGTGATTTCGACGAACAAACGCATTGCGAATTTGAGCTTCTAATTGGACGATGTTGTCAATAGTTGAACGTCCTTTACGGAAACCACTTTGTAGCTGCGGAATGCAGTTTTTTTTCTCTAACTCAAAAACAAGTCGGGCATTTACCATTCGCTCAAGCGTCTTGCAAAGGACACTAGTTACAGCAATTGGTCTGTAGTGTAGAGGGTTTGCAGAATCTTTGCCCGGTTTTAATATAGGAATCACGAGAGCTTCTTGCCACTGGTATGGGAAATTTTGATCATTCCAGACTCTGTTAAACAGATAAAGGAGATTGGAGAGCGACACCTCATCTAAGTGGCGAAGCATATTATACGTAATTTTATCTGGACCTGGGCTAGTATCATGAGTTTGAGATAAAGCTGAAATTAATTCTATCATCTTGAACTCGCAATTGTACGGAAGAGGTGCGTGGGAGTGAAAATTCAAAGAATGTTTTTCCGCACGATTCTTAGTTGTGATGAATAATGAGTTATAGCTCTCTACAGCGGAATTTTGTGCAAATGTCTGTCCAATAATATTAACGACTTCCAATGGATCAGAATGAGTCGTACTACCTATTCTAAGAACAGGGACAGATAATTCCTGATAGACACCATTTGCTGCTTTCACCTTCTTCCACAACTGTGTACTTGAAGTACAAGGAGTAATTGATGATACATACTTTATCCAAGAATCTCTCTGACTTCGACGACGAATGCGACGAGCAATGGCTTTGGCACGTTTAAAAGCGACAAGATTTTCTGTGGTGGGGTACCTTCGGAAAATGTTCCAAAGCTTTTTCTGCTGTTTGTGGCTATCGCGGCAGGCTTCATTCCACCAGGGTTTTCGGAATTTCCGAGGCCGTGGTGAAGTTTTAGGGATTGCTTTGCCCGCGGCACTTATTAAGCATTCAGTGATGTTTCGTACTGCTTCCGTGACACATTTAGTATTCACCATAGACTTAGTAATTTTTGCTAATTGTTTATAAGTAGCCCAGTCTGCTCGCTGGAATACATACCGCTGAGGCAAAAGTATTCTACAGCCTCTATCAGCATGAGAGACAATCAGAGGGAAATGATCACTATTATAGAGATCATCTCCGACTTTCAAATTCAAAAACGCTAGTAACTCTGGAGAACATATGGCCAAATCAAGAGTATGGAAGGTATGTGTGGGTTCATGAAAGTATGTTTTATCATCCTTATTAAGAAGACAGAGACAGTTATCAGCTAAAAACTGTTCAATCTGTCGCCCACGAGTGTTTGCACTTCCCGAACCCCACAAGGAACTATGTGCATTGAAATCACCAAAGATCAAAAATGGTGTTGGAAGCTGGTCCACCAAATTGTTAAGTGCTTGTATATTAATGGCATTATGAGGTGGCAAATAGATACTACAGACTGTAACAAGTGTTTTGATGTGCACTTGCACAGCCACGGCTTGCAGAGGTGTATGTAACTTTAAAGGTGTGCTCGGGTATAAATTTGATGTCAAAATACAGACACCACCAGAATTATGCCCTCCAGTGCCTGTATCTTTCCGAACACAGTTATAGCCACGTAGTTTTAAAGGGATGTTGGGAGTCAAGAAGGTTTCTTGTAAACCAAAACAAACAGGATGAAAAGTGTTGATGATGGTCTTGATGTCGTGAAGTTTGGACCGTATGCCGCGACAATTCCAAGAAAGGAAGGTACCCATTAAGAGAGATGTGTTGCTGAAGAATTATGAGGCGGAACGATAGGAGTTGCAGAAACGTCGCAACTCATTTCAAATTCGGATTCATCCCCCGAAGGGTGGAGTTTGAGATCAGGACTATTTGGTATGCCACCAAAAATAGACGTTAAGTCTTTATGGGCTATACCTTGACTAGCAAGTCCCAAAGCTACAGAATTCCTTGAAGAAGATTTCGTGAGTTTTGCCGAAAGACTTGCCTTCGAAACTCCACGTTTTGCTAGTTTAAGTTTTAAGGATTTATCTGATTTTGATGGTTTTCTTTTAGTTGTTTCTAAATTCTCTGTGCGATTATTATTATTATTAACAATAGATTTATCAGTATCAGATTCAGATGTAGGTTTGGAAGATAGTAAAGGCTTTTTATTTTTAGTACAATTTTGACATATACAATTTTCACAAAAATTCTTTCGGACAACAGAGGCGTAGCTAATGCCAGGTGAAGGTGTTTGAGAAAGAACTTTCTTTCGGGCTTCTGGGTAAGATAATTCTTCTTTAATTTTTATTGTCGTTATTTCTTTTTCAAGCTGCCATCGAGGGCACGAGCGGGAGAAGGACGTATGATCACCTTTACAGTTGACACACTTTTCCTGTGCGGAACACTCCTGGCTCTCATGTCCTCTCTCAGAACATCGGGCACAAGTTACAGTGCCACGGCAATTTGCTTTCGAGTGCCCAAAGCGTTGACACTTAAAGCACCTCAAGGGGTTCGGAATATAAGGTCTGACTGGAAGCTTGATGTAACCTACATATATGGACTCCGGTAATTTTGGTGACAGAAATGTGAGAATGTGATGTTTTGTTTCGATTGTTTCTCCGTCTCGTCTAATTGTAATTCTACGAACGTGCGTAACACCTTGTGATTTTAACTCTTTAGTAATTAAATCTAGAGGGAGATTTAATATCTCACCACACGTTATGACACCTTTTGAAGTGTTTAATGATAGGTGAGGGGTAACACAAACCGGGATAGTTGCCAGAGCTTTTATTTTTAGTATTTGTTGAGCCTGCTTGCGAGAACTGATCTCTATCAGCAAGTCACCGGAGCGCATCTTACGAATAGAATGTGGTTCACCAATTGTGGCAATGATGGCTTTTTGTACCAGAAACGGAGATACTGTTTGAAATGTCTCGCCCTGTTCAGACATGCGTTTCACTATAAAGAATCTATCAAAATGATTATCAATAATGAAAGTTTGAGGAATACGTTGCCAACTAAAGGGACCCTTGTTGCGAGGAGCCATACGACATTGAGAAGATTCAGGTCTGACGGCACCGCCCACCACGGAGCCCAACAAGGGAAGGCAGACACCGGCTCTGGACATATCCAACCTCGGCACTTACCTTAGTGCTAATCAGTACCTATACGCTGGGAGTTACCCCCGGGGACAGTGACCACCCTTAACGCCAAGCCCAAGGAGTAACCCCTTCGCTTGATCCCTAGCAAACTAACAACTCAGGTTGATAGCCACCGGCCGATTGATACACCGGGGACCACAGTGCACCGCCCGTCTAATGGGTCGCCACGCACGGCCAACACGTGGGGTTTTTAACTGTCCATGAGAAGCAAGAAGCAAACAGAGCGGCGACAGCTTCTCATGGAGAGCTCCCTCGCTTGTCGTCGAGGGAAAGAAGGATCAAGCAGACAGAATAAGGCGTAGATGAGAATAAGACATAAAGGGAGTAAAGATCCCTGGGAACCTCGGGATTGGGACACCCGTACTCACCTATAGTAGGTGAGCCCCTGAGGGGGCATTCGTTAGTCGGAATAATCTAATCTCTATATTTTTTGACATTCAAAAGGCGTATGATCGGACGTGGCGCTTTGGAATTCTTACCACTCTTTTAAAATTTGGTTTTAAAGGAAATTTGCCTGTATTTTTAATGAACTTTTTATCTTTAAGATCATTTCGTGTTCGAATCGGCAATTTTTATTCAGATTCCTTTATCCAAGCTGAGGGGGTTCCACAGGGAAGTATCCTCAGTGTAACGCTTTTTATGCTTCATTTTAGTCAAATTCTCAATATTTTACCTTCATCTGTACAAAGTACCTTATATGTGGATGATCTCCAGATCTCCTGCCAGGGGAGCAATATGCGCTTAATGGAACGCCAACTGCAGATTGCAGTTAACAAACTTATTGACTGGTGTGACGATAATGGGTACACGATTTCACCGGACAAAAGTAGTTGCATTCACTTTTGCAGGAAACGAGGTGTCCATTTGGATCCTACAATTTCTATTCGGAATGTCGAAATTCCAGTTGTAGACGAATTAAAATTCTTGGGAATAATATTTGACCGTAAGCTCACTTTCCTCCCACATGTCTTGCATCTGCGGAGGAAGTGTGACAGGTCATTGAACATTCTCAAGGTATTATCAAGGACTACCTGGGGAGCAGATCGTACATCCTTACTTCGAATTTACGATTCAATTATTCTTTCACGCCTTGATTACGGTTGTATGGTGTATGGGTCTGCAAGGCTTTCCGTTTTACGTAGACTGGATACCATACACCACTCTGCCTTAAGAATTTGTTCCGGAGCTTTTCGGACCTCGCCAATCGAGAGTCTTTATATTGTGTGTCACCAGCTGCCATTACATTTACGGCGCCAAAAAATATCTATACAGTACTACCTTCGAGCTTTGTCAGTCCCAAAACATCCTCTGCACTCTTTGATGCTTCCTATTCGTCTTCGGCGGTTATATACTGCTCGATCCTCCAACATTCTTCCTTTTTCCGAGAGAGTCAAATTGATCCTCGAAGATACGGAACTCCGTAATGTGTGTATTCAAAAACGTGATTTATTCCCATTTTCTCCATGGGATATCCCTCAATTCTCCTTTTTAAATCCTTTCCAAGGATATGTGAAACCAACAACGGCTCCAGTGATTTTTCAAAGACTTTTTAGTTCTCATCGCTGTCAGTATTCCACTCATATACCTATTTTCACAGATGGTTCAAAATCAGACGGTCATGTCGGGTGTGGTATCATTTTTAATACAGAAACAATTAGTTATCGTTTTCATACATCCTTTTCAGTTTTATCCGCTGAATTAATGGCAATTCTCTATGCACTTGAAACAATTTCTCTCTCTAATGAGTGCAAATTTTGTATTTACACCGATAGCATGAGTTCTTTAAAAATACTCTCTCGTTTACATGATCCAATTCATCCCATCGCATTGGAAATCTTGGAACTCTTAAAAATTTTGAAAAATAGAGACTATGAAATTTTATTCTCCTGGGTTCCGAGTCATATTGGGATAAGAGGAAATGCCCAAGCTGACAACGCTACGAAAACAGCGTCTTTGTATATGCAGCGTGAGGTACCCTTTTACGATGCGAAGAATTCTTTTACTCGTCGTATTCATGCTATATGGCAGGAAACATGGGATCGCCAAAGTAATAACAAACTACATTTTATCAGACCCACAATTTCATTATGGACTGCTTCTCCAGTGCGAGAGCTTGAAGTCAAATTGACTCGACTCCGCATTGGTCACACTCGTTTAACACATAAACATCTTTTATTCGGCGATAGAGCTCCTTTCTGCACTAGATGCCAAGTCATTTTAACTGTTTTTCATATTTTAACTGAGTGTCCTAGCTTTGATAGTTTTCGTTTGCAATTTTTTTGTGCTTCTACAGTGGACATGCAAATGCTCATAGGGGAACGTCCCCACAAAAATCTTTTTAAATTTTTAAAAGCAATTGGATTTTATAATTTTATTTAACACATCAATTTGCTGTAATTTTTTATTCAGTGTTTCGCTCAACAGAATTTTACATATAAATGCATCTACTCTTTAACCATATGATTGGCGCAGTATGGCCAAACTTGGCTCTTGTGCCATTAAACCCCACTATCCTATCCTATCCCGCTCCTCCTCCTGAGCGATCCCAAAACGACCTACCTGTACAGGAGGTTGACACTGAAGATCCAAAGACCTGTCAATCCCTGTACAGGAGGAATAGAAGAAGAGCAATCAGAGAAATTACCAAATCGAATGATGATAGATGCAACATCGATCTCGCATCTATCGAAGAGTATTTCAGAGAAGCCTGGAGTGGCACGAGTTTCGAGCCTAATTACTATCTACCAGCTACCAAAACACGTGAAGACATCCTGAGCAGGCATTTTTCTATCAGAGAAATAAATAGAAAGATGAAGAATGCAGAGAATACCGCTCCCTGGTTCTGGTAAATTCCTCTTCAACCTTTTTAATGCTTGCCTTCATTTCCGAAGAATCCCTCCGTCATGGAAGGAGTCGACGACCATTCTGAAAGAAGAAGCCTCTGGCAAAGTAAAGTTGATAGAAAGGATAAACAAATTGGTCCCCAAGCCTCCGAGGAATCCACCAACCAACAGCATCTCTCCAGATAAATCTTTCGCCGAAGCTGTAGCCGGGCCTTCCTCCGGCTCTCCGACTGTGCCTCCGAAGATTACTGCTTCACCTAGCTCTGTAACTTTCGCTGGGCCATCTTCTAGCTCTCCGCCCGCACCCTTGAAGGTACCACGACATCCTCCTTCCGAAGTCATCACTGGGCCGTCCTCCAGCTCTCCTACTCTGGCTCCAAAGTCTCCACCACACAAATGTGAAAAATGTGGGTTGACTTTTACCTTCCCCATTTCACTTGGGATCCACCAGTGCTCGCCTTCCAGACACAGAGCCCAAAAAAGGAATTGTCCCCACTGCCCGCTCATCGCACACAACAGGAGTGGGCTTAGACACCACCTTTTTATTAAACATAAAAAGAGAGGGACCAACCTTCCTGCTGATCTACCTTCTGGAGCCCCAAAAAAGGATTTACCTCTGAGCCCCGTTTCCCAGAGTTATCCAAGTTTGGATCGTACTCCTCTGCGAAGTCCGATTGCTGCTCCTCGTTCGTCGGCCAATGACACTCTGCCTGCCACCCGTACTCCGACTCTTGTTCCTGCCACCTCTGAAGACGTGCCTTCGCCTCCCTCACTCTCCCCTGCTCGCCACCTTGCCACTGAGAGCCGAGTGTGATTCCGCCGAACAACTGTAGAAGAGGGAACTCTCTGAACCTGCTCTTCCCGATTAAGGGAACTCTGCGTTGTACTGAGGAAAGCTGCGACAGGGTCTTCTCTGGCGGCACTTGGCATTCGATCAAGTTAAGCCTCAAGCGCCACCTGAGGAAGGAACACAGAATTGAGATACGGGCCTCGTACTTCTGGTGCTCTTGTTGCAGGGCAATGATTGAGAAAAGTCCCACCAATCACAACTGTTTTGTCGGGTCCTCTGCACTTCTTCCTCCGGACACCCCTTTGCCCTGGGTATGTGATACTTGTGAAGCGTCCTTTCCCACTGAGAAGGGGCTCCTCAACCACCGCGCCTCACACAAACGAGCTGAGACCTTGGCAAGCGGGACCCAGAAAGACCTTGCTGTCCCAAAAAGAAGGAGGAGAAGAAATAAAATCACCATCACCACTTCTCCCGAATCCGAGGATGAAAATATCGAGCCTCCCAATGCGAATGCTCCGCCTTCCCCAGGCCACTCAGATAATCCCGTTGCAAATCTACTGAAGCCTCCTGATAGCAACGAAGAGGAAGGAAGAATCCTCACTCCTTACGCCCAAGAAATCCCTCTACTGATGCAGAATGATCCGACGGATGATGCCTTCCACTACCTATGCTCGCTCGTTGATCAGGCGGTTGCCGAAATACAATCTGCAATCCTTCCTGCTCCTCCACCTGACCGATCCCAAAACGACCGACCTGTACAGGAGGTTGACATTGAAGATCCAAAGACCTGTCAATCCCTGTACAGGAGGAATAGAAGGAGAGCTATTAGAGAGATCTCCAAAACCAACGGAGAGCGATGTGCAATCGATTTGTCTTCAATTGAAGAATACATCAGAGAAGCGTGGAGCGCTTCCAATTTTGCTCCCAATCACTACTCCCCTTCCTCTGAGACGCGCGACGATGTCCTAAGCCGGCCTTTCTCTGTCAAGGAGGTTAACAGAAAATTGAAGAACGCAGAGAACACTGCTCCCGGACCTGACAGGATCACCTACCACCACTGGAGGTCGATGCCTGACTCAGGAAAATTTCTCTGCAGCCTGTTTAATGCCTGCTTGCACTTTAGGAGGATCCCTCCATCATGGAAGGAGTTAACCACCATTCTGATACCGAAACCAGGGGACCCCTCGCTGCCCAACAACTGGCGACCGATTGCTCTATCCTCAACGATCTACAAGATCTTCACCAAGTGTCTTGCCGCGAGGTTGAGTGATTGGTGCGAGAGGTACTCTGTGCTCTCACATTCACAGAAGGGCTTTACTCCCCATGATGGAGCATTCGAGCATAATTTCATTCTCCAGAACCGCCTTGACACTGCCAGGAAGCTAAAGAAAGAGTTATGTATTGCATGGCTTGATATCTCCAATGCCTTCGGTGCGTTCCCACACCCAGCCATCTTTGAAGCTCTCGAGGCTAATGGAGTTGGTGCCACCTTCACAAGCCTAGTGAGGGACATATATGGCGGAACCTCGACGAAAATTCTGGAAAACGGAGGACTCACGAATGCAATACCCATTCTGAGCGGCGTGAAGCAGGGATGTCCAATCAGCGGGCTCCTCTTTAACTTATGCATCGACCCCGTACTCATAAAAGTTCAGCAACAGCATGGGGAACACAAGATCCTTGCGTTCGCTGACGACATCTGTCTAATTGGAAATAGCCCGGCGGAATTGCAGGAAATGTTAAATGAAGTGGAAAGACAACTCACGAGAATCGGCCTTCACCTGAATCCTGTGAAATCGGTCGCATTCCATCTGCGAGGAAGGTCACCAGTTGGCCTTCTACCCTCCCCCTTCACCGTTTGCGGCCACAGGCTTAAGATGGTGAAAGAAGGGGAGTTTCACAGGTTCTTGGGGAGGCCGGTTGGCTTCAATCCCTGCCCAAACTATCAACATCTTAACGAGCTCTCCAAGCTAGGTGCAGACATCCTGTCCTCCACTCTAGCGCCCTGGCAGAGGATCGACGCACTGAAATGCTTCTTCTACACTTCGCTCCAGTTCCCCATGCGAACATCGCAATTTAAGAAAACGGAGTGGGAGGAACTGGACAGGGTACTTAGGAAAGAAATTAAAAACACCCTCGCTCTCCCTGAAAATGCCAGCAACGAATACCTCTATGGGCACAAGAAGAGTGGCTCCTGCGGACTTCCCATCGCTGCCGAGGAGTCCGACCTCAACAGAATCGATGCTGCCTTTAAACTACTGACATCTAAAGACCAGATGATTGCCGACCTTGCAAGAAACGACCTCGGAGCAACAGTCCGCAGCCGCTTAAAGAAACCGTCTGCGAACGACTTGGATCTTGGTGAGTTCCTGTCCGGCATCAGTCAAGTAGAAGTCTTCGACCTCTCCAACATCTGGTCGTGTGCAAGAAAGGCCTCCAAAAGGATGGGCGTCATCTGGGAATTCCACGATGGCGTCCCAAGACTTTTGTTTGAAGACCTCACTTTGAAACCTGACGCCCGGAGGAAAGTGCTTTTCTCGATCCGGGACAGACTTCGGATGGCCAGATCCTCCAAATTGATTGCCAAACCAGACCAGGGGAAGGCTATGGAGTGCGTCGCCCAGTCGGCAGCCAGTGCCCACTTCATCTCTGATGGATCATACACTCGGTTTGCTGACTGGAGATTCATACATAAAGCCGGTTTAAACCTCCTACCCTTAAACGGCACCCAGCCATGGAAGCAAGGATCTGACAGAGCCTGCAGGAGATGTGACGAGGCTGACCTGGAGACTCTCCCACATGTCCTAAACCATTGCAAGTCGAGATCCAGGGGGTGGCAGCTTCGTCACGATAACATCGTCGCTCGTATCAAGCGTGCCCTACTTCCAAGAAATACCTTGATTTCTGAGAATTAAAACATAGGTCCCGAAGGCCTGCGCCCGGATCTGGTCTTCAAGAAAGGCAAAAATCTGTTCATATTCGACGTCACGTGTCCCTTTGAGAACCGGCTGTGTGCATTTGAGCAAGCGAGACAGAGGAAACTAGATAAATACGCCTCTCTCGCTGCCCACTTCACCAGTCAAGGCTTCAAGGCTAGCGTGTTGCCCATTCTCGTCGGCTCGCTTGGTGCCTGGGATAACAAAAATGATGTTCTGCTCAGGAAGTTCATGTCGAGATCCTACCTCACGAAATTTCGAAAGTTGTGCGTGAGCGAAGCAATCAGGTGGTCCAGGGATATATATGTTGAACATATTACTGGTCATCGTCAGTTTGAAGAAAACCCTGGGCCACTTGAAGCCCTAGTACCAGGCAAGCCCGAAATCGACGTGGACTTTGAGAACTTTCAGCGCTAAGCACCCCGGGCTGGGGAGCCACATATGTGTCTTCTTGTGTATAGTGTTTGTGCGGTACTTGTGCGCGTTTGTGCTGATTCCAGGTTTGTTGGTTGGTTGGTTTTTATTTTTTTGGCACAAGGGCCATTGTTGGCCATACTGCGCCATACACGCGATAAAGTATTTAAAATATATTTACGAAACAAATGGTTTAAAATGATGTAGAATCAATTCAAATATAAAAATTTTATAGAAATGTAAGTTGAGATAAGAAAAAAAGAAGGTGGTAAAATTCCAAACAATGGTTGAAAAGTTAAATGCTCATTAAAAAGCCGATAGCTTTTAGAAAGTTAAAAATATTTTGATGGTGTTTCTCTCCCAGCAATGTTAAAAGAGTTAAATGGGGCGAATGAAAGTAAGAAGTGCGATAAAAATTATAGTTCGGACATTCCGTTAAAATGTGATTAACATTTAAGTCTGTACGACACGTGGAGCACTTTGGGGCATTCTCTCCAAAAAGTAAATGCTTATGAGTACACCGAGTATGCCCAATGCGTAGGCGAGTCAGAATGACGTCTGCCCTTCGTATAGGCAACACTGGCCACAAGCCAATCAGTGGCTTAATATGATGCAATTTATTGTTTACCTGTTGATCCCATGCCATCTGCCACAGAGAAAGAATGTATTTAGTAATATATTTTTGAACATCTCTATATGGGAGTTCACAATGCAAGAGGGAAGAAGCAGTTTTAGCAGCGTGATCCGACTCTTCATTCCCTACAATTCCAACATGGCCAGGGATCCAGCAGAGTAAAATGCTAAAACCCCGAAGATGGAGAGTCTGCAAGAGTTCCAAAATTTTAGTAGCTATAGGATGCGTATGAAAGTTAAAATGATGGAGTGCTTCCAGCGAACTCATGCTATCGGTATATATACAACATTCATATTGTGAGCATTGTGAAATTCTCTGTAAAGCAAAGAAAATTGCCATCAGTTCGGCAGAGAGAATCGAGAATGACGCATGCAGACGGAAACTGTGTATCTCGTCACCAAAGATGACACCACAACCAACATGCCCGTCTGACTTTGAACCATCCGTAAATACTGGAAAATACGAAGCATAATGGGAGCGATGAGAACTGAAAAGCTGCTGGAAAATCACTGGAGCAGTCGTAGTTTTATTAAAACCCAAGAAAGTGTTAAGAAAAGAAAACTGGGGAGTCCCCCAAGGAGAAAATACGTTACAATCAATTGTCAGAACATCAGGAATTTCGAGACTAGAGTTTTGAATTACACGTTCAATCCTCTCACGAAAGGGAAGAACGTGAGAAGGTCGAGCGTTATATATTCTTTGAAGAGTAACGGGAATGGCCGTATGAGTAATGGGATGATTGAGAAGAGATTTCGTTCGAAAATAATATTGCAATGATAGTTTTGTCCGTCGCAAATACAAAGGTATTTGGTGGCAAATGACATAAAGGCTCTCTATTGGTGATGTCCGAAAAGCCCCTGAACTAATTCGCAAGGCAGAATGATGCACTGTATCGAGCAAGCGCAGCGTAGCAGAATTAGCAGAGTCATATACTAAGCATCCGTAATCAATCCTAGACAAAATTATGGCCTGGTATATACGAAGTAAGGAGGTACGATCTGCACCCCAAGAAGTACGAGAGAGTACCTTAAGTATATTCAGAGATTTCTCGCATCTCTTCCGCAGTTCTGTAATATGAGGAAGAAAAGTGAGTTTTCGATCGAAAAACACTCCCAGAAACTTCATCTTATCGACGACAGGAATTGGGTCATTTCGAATAAAGATTGATGGATCAGGATGAATGATTCGCTTTCGGCAAAAATGGACACATCGACTTTTTTCAGCAGAAAGAGTGTGTCCATTTTTATCACACCAAGTAACCAATTTTGCAACAGCATTTTGCAACTGTCGTTCAATTAAATTCATATTGCAGCCTTGACAAGAAATTTGTAAATCGTCAACGTACAAATTTCCTTGGATAGATGGTGGCAACTGTTTTAATATGTCACTAAAATGCATAATAAAAAGTGTGACACTGAGAACGCTACCTTGTGGAACGCCCTCAGCCTGGATAAAAGGATCAGAATAAAATTTCCCCATCCGTACCCGAAAAGTACGAGATGATAAAAAGTTTTTTATAAAAATCGGAAGGTTTCCCCTAAAGCCCAAGTCTAAAAGTTTCCGAAGTATTCCAAAACGCCATGTGCGATCATATGCCCTTTCTACGTCAAAGAAAATGGAGACAAGGTGATTTCGTCGAACAAAAGTGTTGCGAATTTGAGTCTCCAGATGGATGATACTATCGATAGTGGATCGTCCTTTACGGAAACCACTTTGCATGAGCGGAATACATGCTAGCTTCTCCAATTCAAAAACTAGTCGGGCATTGATCATGCGTTCAAGTGTCTTGCATATGACACTGGTTAATGCAATCGGTCTATAGTGAAGAGGGTTAGAGGGATCTTTACCCGGTTTCAGAATTGGAATTATCAGAGCTTCTTGCCACTGGAATGGAAATATTTCTTCCCGCCATATTCTGTTAAACAAATATAATAAATTTGAAAGCGAAATGGAACTCAAATGACGAAGCATACTGTATGTAATTCCATCTGGTCCAGGGCTGGTATCATGAGCTATTGAAATAGCTTTTCCTAATTCGAACATCTTGAATTCGCAGTTATAAGGATAACATTTTCGAGTCTGAAAATTCAGAGTCAATTGTTCCGCGTGATTCTTAGTTGCTATAAATTCAGAACTATAAGATTCAACAGCCGAAACTTTTGCAAGAGTCTGTCCAAGTGTATTGGCAATATCTAGGGGAGAAGAGTATGTCGTATTCCCGATTTTTAGAACAGGAAAAAGAAACTCCTTATAAATTCCATTAGCTGCCTTTACTTTTTTCCATAACTGCTTGCTTGAGGTGCGAGATGTAATCGAAGAAACATATTGAACCCATGATTCCCTCTGACTACGACGACGAATGCGACGAGCAGTAGCTTTAGCTTTTTTGAATGCAACAAGGTTTTCTGTTGTGGGGTACCGTCTAAAGATATTCCATAATTTTTTCTGCCGTTTATAACTGTCACGGCAGGAGTCGTTCCACCATGGTTTTCGGTATTTACGTGGTCTTAGTGAACTTTTCGGAATGGTTTCATTTGCAGCCTTTATTAAGACATCAATAACATTTTGCACTGCCACAGAAATATCTGCAATACTTACCATAGCCCGAGTAATTATTGCTAATTGTGCGAAAGCGGCCCAATCGGCTCGCTGAAATATGAAACGCTGAGGAAGATGAGTTTCAGAGTCTCCATGAGCATACGAAATAATTAAAGGAAAGTGATCACTGTCATGGAGATCATTTCCAACTTTAAAACTCAGGAATGGCAATAACTCAGGAGAACAAAAGGCCAAATCAATGCTATGGAATGAGCGTGTGGGTTCATGGAAGTGAGTTTTTTCTTCAGTGTTCAGCAAACAGAGACAATTATTGGAAATAAATTGCTCAATCTGACTTCCTCGAGAATTCGTACGCTCTGAACCCCACAAAATGTTATGTGCATTGAAATCACCTAATAATAAAAAAGGTTTGGGAAGTTGGTCTACTAAATTATTTAGCTCCTGTTGGCTAATGGCATTATTAGGTGGCATATAGATACAACATACGGTAATTAAAATCCGAGTTTGAACCTGCACAACTACAGCTTGCAGGGAGGTGTGTAGAATAAGAGGAGTACTCGGATAAAGATTAGATGTTAAAACACAGACACCACCAGAATTATTCACTCCGGTGTCTGCATCTTTTCTAATACAGTTATAGCCCCGTAATTTAAATGGAATATTTGATTTTAAGAAGGTTTCTTGCAAACCAATACAGACTGGATGAAAAGTGTTACAAATGGTCTTGATGTCTTGAAATTTGGAACGAATGCCACGACAGTTCCAGGAAAGGAAGGTACCCATTAAGAGATGTGTGTCATAGCAGTTTTGTTGAGAACATTTGATTGAGTTGTAGAAATATCACAACTCATTTTAAAATCTTCATCCTCTTCCTCAGATGGAGAGAGATCATTTCAGTACTTTTGGAAACTCCGCCAAAAATGGATGTCAAATCCTTGTGGACTGCACCTTTATTCGCCAGTCCAAGAGCGACGGAGTTTCGAACAAGTGATTTTTTTAGTTTAGAAGGCAGGTTCTGTGGAGGTAAGCCACGTTTAGACATTTTTAACATTAAAGATTTCTGAGATTTCGATTTATGCTTATTTTTATGTGGTCTGGAGGTTTCTGAAACATTATTTGATGATTTTTCTGAATCGGTAGTGGAGGAATTTTCATGATTTTTGCTTTCAACAATTTCTTTTGAATTATTTGAAATATTTCCTTTTGAATTGGATTCTTGAACAGCACAAGCATATGTGATTGCAGGTGTAGGTGTCTGCGCTAAAACCTTGCATCTGGCTTCGGAGTAAGGTATGTCTTCCTTAAATTTAACAGCTACAATTTGTTTCTCTAATTGCCATTTAGGGCATAAACGAGAATAAGAGGCATGCTTGCCACTGCAATTAATGCACTTTTCAGGGGCATTGCACTCCTGGCTATCATGCCCTTTCTCTGCACAACGGGCACATACGAGTGTTCCGCGGCAAGCTGTCTTTGCGTGACCAAACCGTTGACATTGGAAGCATCTTAGAGGGTTAGGAATGTAAGGCCTAACGGCCAATTTCATGTAACCAGCTCTAACAGTTTCGGGTAGCTTAGGTTTATGAAATGTGAGAATTAAATGTTTTGTGGGAAGGAGTTGTCCATCCCGTCGAATATTGATACGGCGTACATGAGTTACTCCTTCTGACCGAAAATCCTCGGTAATTTTTTCCACAGTTTCATTCAATAGTTCTCCACAAGTAATAACGCCTTTACTGGTATTAAGAGAAGAGTGAGGTTTAACTGAAATAGGTATAGTTGATAAACTTTTCAGTTTGAGTATTTGATGGGACTGCTTTAGAGATTTTACTTCTACAAGCAAATCACCGGAACGCAGCTTACGAATAGAATTTACTTCACCAAGAGATCCAGAAATGGCTTTTTCCACAAGAAATGGAGATACAGTATGGAAAGTTTCGTTTTTTTCAGAAGTACGGTGGATAACAAAAAAGGAATCGAAAAGAATTTCAGAAGATTTTGTAATGCTCATTCGTTGCCCACTGAAGGGAGAAAATTTTTTAGGCCCCATACGATATGAACAGGGTTTCAGGAACGACGGCACCGCCCACCACGGAGCCCAACAAGGGATGGCAGCCACCGGCTCTAGATGTCCCAGCCTCGGTGCTTACCATAGTGCTAATCGATACCTATACGCTGGGAGTTACCCCCGGGGACAGTGACCACCCTTAACGCCAAGCCCAAGGAGTAACCCCTTCGCTTGATCCCTAGCAGACTAATCACTCATGTGGTTAGGTACCGGCCGATTGATACACCGGGGACCACAGTGCACCGCCCTTCTAATGGGTCGCCACGCACGGCCAACACGTGGGGTTTTTGGCTGTCCATGAGAAGCAAGAAGCAAACAGAGCGGCGACAGCTTCGCATGGAGAGCTCCCTCGCCTGCCGTCGAGGGATGGAAGAACAAAGTAAACAGCAGAAGGTGAAGAGGAGGATAAAAATAAAATAAGTAAAGATCCCTGGGAACCTCGGGCTTGGGACACCCGTACCCACCTATAGTAGGTGAGCCCCTGAGGGGTCTGATTCCAGGACTTTCCATCGAACTTGATGTCTGGGGTCAGCACTGACTTTTTCGTGCCCTCTCGCCGTTCAACCAAGTTGTCTGGACTCAATGCTCCTCCTTGAAAGATAATATATATTGTGTATAGTTATATTAGTACTTTGCGTAAATTACATTGTGTTTTATGTGCTGTTGTAGCTTTTATGTTTGTTCTTTGTGTAAAATATTATGCTGTTTGTAAATTGTAATTTGTATTTTGTAATTTGTATTGATAATTTGTATTGTGATATGTTGTATGTTTTTTCTTTATTTTTAATTGGCATGAATGTGTGTGTGTAAGAGTCACTAGTCACCAGCGTAAGCAGCCTCTTGTTGTCTACGTGTGACGAAGTCTCACAAAGCAATCGAAAGACTCATTTGGGTTGACTCTAGGTGAAGCAAGTTTTCTGACACGGTCAGATCTTGTGGTAACTTATTGTCTCTTTTTAATAACGCTATGTGCCCATGCATTTCGCGTTTTTAAACATTCAAGTGCGACAAATCTGTTCTTATCAGCTTAATATCTGATACGGCGCCCATTGGGTGCCTTTTGTGGCGAAAGTGCCCGAGATAGCATTCTTGACCTATACTCACAAGAATTCTCGTTGCTCCTTGAAGGTGAACTCTCTGACGAAGCTTTTCAGTACTTCTGTTCCCTGGCCGACCAGGCAATTGCGGAGATTCAGTCCTCCTTGCTCCCGAGGCCAGCTCATTCCAACAGCAACACCAGTTGCCCTATAAGATCCTCGTACCTATCAATCCCTGTATAGGAGAAACAG
>JAOUZG010020728.1:0-11293 GCA_026289955.1 Argiope argentata
TTCATAAATATTAGTGTAATAAGTAAAATCGTCAATTATAAGAAAATTCAAGTTTTTGAATCATTATTTATCGATTTTAGGTATAATGTTTTGTACATACCTCATTTGGAATGAATACATTGAAATACCATTTTTTCAGTGCATTTTCCGCATACCATTTTTCCTGCAAGAAACTTTTTTTTAATTGCATTACCATTGCACTCCTTAATTTCGCACTTTTTGCATTTTAGAGAATTTGAAAGTCTTTCAAATGCATTATTTATTTCAAGAATATTATCAATTTAATCTGCACTTTCTTCAGATTATTCACAAACACTTTCCCTTCAATCTTATGTCCTCATTTAAATCTAAATTAGAACGACAGCCCACCACCATCCGATTCACTCTCAGGAAACACTCAAAAAATTAGCAATTTAGTCAGGACTTAGGCCGTTTCTTCGAGTTATCGTTTCAGCGTGTCTGCCCTGCACAAGATGCGAAAATCGAATAATTTTTTTATAAGCACTTAAGCGACTACTATGTAACGAAAGGCTTAGACACAACAATTTTAATATAAGCTATTCGATTCCTCTGTGAAACCAATGCATGGCGTTCAAGGTCACACAAATGAGCGAAAGTACTTTCCAAAGTTTGTTTTACTTCGTGGTATGACGTATGTTGAATGACTTGTGTTGAAACAACATCTGCGGACGTTCTAGGTATATTTAGCTGTAAAACATCTTCTAATTAACCAAAATGCTCAAAACATATTCTAAGTAGTCACCATGGAAATTGATTAAAAGTCAATAGAAATTTTTGTATTTCCTGAAAAATTGCGGAAATGAGAACAAAGCTAAGCTGGCTTCGGACATTCTAGTGTGAAAGATAATGAATAATTTTGGATAATTATTATCATCTTAAAATCAATAAAAAATTTACATTTTTGAATTTTTAAAATTGTTCTTTTTTTCTAAATTTTAATCTGAAAATTTTTAATAGCGAGAAATTATTTGATAATTTCTATTGAAACTGTGCGTCAAGGAAATTAGAGAGAGCAGATGACAATTTACCAAATACAGAAACAAATATAGAAAGCAGATGCTAAAAATATTGAATACGTAGGCAGATGTTTCAGAATTTTAACAACAATGAAACGCAGCAAAGAGCTTTTACCCAAACGGATGCTATGTAAGATCAACAAAGGAAAACATTTTCAAAATATCGATAAAAGGGTAAGGGTGTAAATTTTCGTAATTTGCTCTATACTTTGAAATGTTTCTGTAAGAAGAATTTCTACGTTAATTATAGAAATCCTTTCAACGATTTTTGTTGTTAAGAAATGAGAAAACATATCAGTTCTTCCCAGATTTTTTTGCAATTTAAAAAATTACCTTGAACTTTAATTTTTTAAAAATAATATTGACAATTAAAATATTTTGAAATGAAAATGTTGTGAATATGGGTAGCATTAATCTATCGGATACTGAAGATAAGATCGCGCTGAAGTCACTTTATAGTGAAGCTTCAAGAATAAAATTAAAAGATGAACATGCTTATAATTGAAATTTGCTAACTAAATGTAATTGGATTGCATTGGAAGCCTTAGGTTAAATTTCTTATGAAGCTCTATTGATGCCCGAGAAAATTCGGAATTTTACAGTCAATATCTAAAACTATGGAATACATTTATTTTTGGTGTGAATAATTATAGATAATATTTTTCAAATTAAAGTCACTTTATAATGATTTCTCGTTCACAAATAATTGTGAATCCATTCTACTATTATTAATGTGAAAATTTGGATAGAATGCTGATATTAGTCAATCACGCCAGAACAGCTAGATGTAATTGGAGGAAATTTAGCACAAACATAGACTATAGTTTAGAAAAGGATATAGGCTACTATTTATTTCGGTTAATTGAATGGCTAATTTTTCATAAACTAAAAACTAAATTTCTGCAAAAAAAACATTTCCCCACGGCCAAATGAGTAAGACATCTGTTTTTTCCCCACACTAATGAGGTTAGATTTAACATGACTTCATTGGGTTTTTTAATTAGGCTTTTCAACCGGTTATTTCAAATGATTCCTTTTATTTTCTTAGTTTGATGCATTTAAAATTAAACATTGTTAATTAAACGTAATTTCAGATTCATTCTGAAGGACTTTTGAATAAAAGTAAAGCATTATAAAGGAAATTATAAATATTTAATCTTGCATTGTATTACTCCAACAGGCATTGAAAAATCATGCATGCGCAGTATATTCTGTTTGTTGGGACAGATTCGAACTTTGTTTTGTTTTGCCTGACTAATCAGCAAAACAATTGAGAATAATCAATTGACCGTTTTGTTTTATTTCAGGTTTACACTGAAAATAAATTGTTTTTAAGTTAATTGTGTGGGCTAAGCCTTAGTATACAACCATTTGGTGCTATGCGAGGTTGGTAATTTTTCGGTAGTGCTTTGTTTGGGTTTACATTGCCACCATTTTTTGATGTTACTGTAATTGTATCTTTTTTTGTTCATTTTTCTTGATTTTTTACTACTTCACGTATTCCTTTTAGTCTATTTTCATTATTTTCGATTAAATGTTTTTTCATGTGCTCTATTTTTTTTGTATTTATTGATTTTTGTTTCTATATTTCTATTAATTTGCTGCATCGTTCGCTAAAACTTTGTGATTGGAAACTCTATCGATGCAAGTGCTGAACTAAGCGGCATTCGAAGTTTGTTTATTGGAAATCTTAGTTTTGGAAATCCAAAAGACATAATTATTACAAATTAAATATTTCAATATAAAAATCGTTTGATTACAAATTAAGAGCTGTAAATTGTGAACATATTTACGAATTACTGATTTCCCCGAAAGGCTCCTTTGGAACTTTAAGTAACACTTTACTTTCTAATTATAACTCGCTATTCATAATGCTGGGTTACTTATAGGTTGAAAAGGGCATTTGAAAGGGCAACTTGATTTAGCTTCTCATGATAAATATTAAAGAATTTAAAAATAAACACGAAGGAATTAAAATTACGTCTTTTTCTTCAGAGTATCAATAAATCACAAAGTATCAATAAATCACAGTTCAAAAATGCATTTGGATGGTTTCTCACAGATATTCAATGCCTCTATCAACGATTCTTGAGATTGATTTAGACCAGTTTGAAGAGTGTTAGAGAAATCCACGAACTGCTGAGCATCGATTTTCAGTCCTTAAATGACTGTTTCGGCAATACTGGTTATATATATGCTCAAGTAATGAATGTAAGTACTGACACCACATTTCCAAAACTGATTTTGCGTCTAACAAGTGTAATCGGACGAAATTTCTTTTATTTGCTCATTGTTTTTCTACTAAAATTTAAAAAAAATATTTCTTTTAAATTCGATCTGAAACTTTCTAAAATAACGTGGAAAACTTTTTTTCTGCTGGATGAATACTTTCGTTCAAATTGTCTCGTATCTTATACTTTTGTGATTATTATACAATAGGTGCAAAGAATTGTGAATAGATGCACTAGTGCATAATTGTAGTCTTTAACGTAATTAAATGAGCTTATCAGAAGTAAAATATATAAGTGCTAAAGATAAGCAATTGTGGAACGGACTTCTTAATTTGTGATAAATGATTAATTGAAAACAATGTTTTTTGATAATAACATACCAACTTAAGAATTTTTTATAAACTAGAGAAAAAAATTCTGTTTTAACCATTAAATGTACAAGAGAATTTCTGTACAAAATTAAAGTTCAAATAATTTGCTTAAACATTTTGACTTCGTTCGAAGAAATTTTCTAAAGTTTTTTTGAATTTTTATGAAATGCATTGATTTGCATTGATTTGAAAATTATTATATAATTCTGAATAAAAAATATTTTTTTTTGAAATTAACGTAAATTAGTTCCATCTTTAAGTCGTCTTTTTTTAAATGTGCTTACAATATTAATATTACAGAAAGAAATCATGAGCTTCTTTTTCATATAGCAATTTTTTTTTAAGAAGATGGATGATACAGACCTTTACTTTTACTTTACTTTACTTAAGTATTAAAATATTACGTTACCATCTCCATAAAAAAGCTTCAGGTACACGACTATTAGAATTTGAACAAATTATTTAAAATATAACTCATCTTCAATGTTTGTTAAATGGACCAATAACATGGAAATATAAAATAAACTCAATTGGTTGAAAAAAAGCTAAAACAATAATTTGATTTTTAGGCACTATTAATGGTATGCCAGGAATTAATCGCCAAAGATTAAAGCTAGATTTAGTGAAAAGGCTAAGTGCAACTCAAAAATCGGTATTTCGTAACTTTTGTCCACCAATGTCATGCAGGGGCTTTGTGACCTATTGTGTGGGGGGGTGTAGAGAAGGGCTGCGACTTCATACAGGATATAAGAAAAATTTGGAAAAAACCACCAGGTTTACTAATTAGTATAATTACTTCAGAAAATCAAAATAAAACAATAAGTTATTTAATTCCTAATCCGTGCCTGATCCTAAAGTGATTAGATGGTTTATTACGTGACAATTTTTAAGTATTTCAAATCTATAAAATTCCAAACTGTTTCGTCTTTCAAGTAATGGCAATTAATGCTGATACATTCTAAAATCATTTGAATGATTCATTTTGTGTAATCGAACTTTTCATTTAATTCGTAAAACGATTAAAAAACCCTCATCAACCCCGTATTTGAAGTAGTGATTTTAGTTTTGAAATTTAGATAATGTTGCTAAAAAAATTGTTTCAAATTAATTAACTGAGAATTCTCTCAAACTCTTTCATTGAACATTAATCAAATTTAATGCTATTCTTTATTTGCTCTTTGCAATAGAGAAATGAGTCTCGGTGACCATTTTATTTTTTGGTGTCAACTCGAACGGGAAAGTCCCAGCATGCCAAGGGTTAATAGTTTTAGGGTAGAAAAGAGAAATACACTGAACCTAAGGGAGTTTGCTGTAGCACACTCAATAATTTTTTTTATATAGGACAACATTTAATATCCATTCCAGGCAATCTTCCAGTACGAACTGAGATCAGTTCCTTTTTGTTCAATCATTTTCCTTTAAAAAAAAACGATTTTTCTATTAACTTCGTTATTATCTCTCAAGTACAGCAATTCCATCAAATATAATTCCGTGCATGTAAATTTTGGTTTAAATTTGGTGAATAAGGAATTCAATGGTTGCTTTTTAAAAAAAAAAAAAACTTTATTTTTACAGAAAAAAAAGATAAAAAATACCCTTAAGCAGTTCAAAATTTATTTTTTTTAAAAAGCAACAAACTTTTAAAAAAATATTTAATCAACTTAAAATAGCAAAATTAAAATGCACATTATTTTCTTAAAAAATCAATTAAAATATTGATTAAAGTAATGAGCATTATGTAAACAACGGGTAAAAATAAAGAGACGTTATATAAAACCTTAGATATAATATACTATCTTAAATTTTAATCCTTAGAGTGTCATTTGGAGATCTTCAAATATACAATAAATCAGTGCTAATATTAGCAACCTTATTAATACTTTGAATATATTATCGTTTCATCTATGAAATAAGCAAGATATTCATTTGGCAAAGGATTCCTCATTACTGTCCCCATGTCGCTCTTAATTTGATATGCGCGCCTATTGTCAGATTATTGGGAGAAAATAACACAATAACTTTTCGATTATTGATTTTGCCAACTTGATTTTCAGAAAAAAAATTCTACCAAAAGCATTTATGTGCGAGATTTAACCGCTTTTCCATAAAGTTTTTAAACGACAAAGTTCGTCTAGTGTTAATACAAATAGAGGAAATTCATACTCAGCAAATGCTGCACTGCGATAAATTCGAATTATCATATGGTTAATGAAAAATACAAAAAATCTCGACTCCTTTCCTGGACATTCTGTTACCACCTGCTGGCAAAATGAGGCACTCTGACAGACGATATCATAACCAGATCTGGCGCGAAATGTACAATAGCTCAAAGTGCGAATTTCACATCTGCTTCTCAAAGCGAAAAAAAAAATGATAAATAAAGTAGCACATATGAAGGATGCATCATTCGTGCTTTTTTCTAACCTTTCCAAGCAGATGTTTTAAAGCGCTGTTGTTTTGTATTTCGTTTATTTTGGGACCCACCGTTTTCCACAAAAGAGAATAGTAAATATATTTTATGCATGGTATGCGTATTAAAAAACGAACTTTTTTAACGTTAAACTATCGATGCACAGTAATGACTAAAATTGTGAAATTCGTTTGAAAAAAGAGCATTTTTGATATTAAATAGCTAGAAACCAATTTTTATTAAGAGAAATATCATTAAAATAGGTATTAATCTTTCTTTTAAGGAGAATTCAAAATGTCGGCGTTCTCGCGAAGAAGTAGCGTGTCTTCCCCGTGCTCTGCGCCTCCAGGTTTCGAGTCCCAGTTAGTCCCGTTGTGTTCTTCTGGGTTCTATATGTGGGATTTTAAAATGTGCCACCCCACTCCCCCTGTAAAAAGGGTCTGTGCAAGCGAATGTGATGATTGTGTAGTTAAAGTCGTACTCTTGGCCCTAGTTGCGCTACTTCAAACACGCTTATTACGCATAAATCCGTTAATGTATCAGTGGGCTTGTCCAAGTCGAATGCCATTATTAGCAACAAAAGCATAATCCAAAATGGTTTTTTTAAAACTTTTTCTCCATTTCGAGTATTTTTCATTTAACAACTTATGAATTACAGAAACGAAATCTTCAAAGAATCACAAAATTGTTCACATAATGGAAAAAATTGTCAATTTTTAAGCAATTAAAATTAGAAATTCTAAACATAATCCTTACTACAGGGATGGATTATTAATCCTTTGCACTCCGAAAAATAATAAAATGCAAAATTATTCACCTATTACGAAGATTTGTTTATTGCTATGAAAAATAAATTTACATAATTATTTTAAATCGAATTCCTTTGAAATTATTCTACATCTCTTAACCATTATGTAGACTTTTTTAGCAATTAAATGTGAAAAATAAGTAAATAAAATGTCAAAGTGATGCACAATCTTGACTGGTGAGTGAGAGGCAAAATCAGAGTGCTAAGGGTTAAATAGGATGAGTTAGAAGTTACTTGACGATTTCAAGAGTTCCGATGTTTTTTGTTATGATGTTCTTTCTCACAGTACCTAATTTTTGCTTTTTTTTTTCAGATTTAACAATATTAGGAAATATAATCAAATTAAAATCCATTATTCTATAATTTTAAAGTAGTATTTCTCCTTCGGTTTTGCTTTCAGGTATTCTCTTTTGAGTTGTTTGGCCGACAAGCGAATAAAGAGTTATGGAAAACTTTTACAGGTATAACTGTAAAATGTATTTTGAAATTTTTGAAATCACTTTGTTTAGATTTACATTTTAAATTAAAAAATTTCCACTGAGAAATCTGAAATCACTTTTCTCAGTAGTGAAGGCTTTTAAATGTTCTATTTTAAAAAAATCTTGAAAACTTTGTAGAAAAATGTGTTAAAATCAGTAAAAAAAATTGTATTTAAAAACAAAGTTAACAGTCCCCTCTTTTCTCTACCGAAATTAAGTTACTAATGATTTCTAATGTACTTCTCTTATATGCATGAACTGTTGTTGAACTAACGTTGTTGTTGTTACTAATGGCCTAAGTCCGTTGATACATCAGCGGATTTAAGCCGAAATAATCGTCTCTTGTTTGAAGTAGTGCCAACTTGGGCCAAGAGTACAACTTTAGATACACACTCATCACATTCGCTTGCACAGCCCCTTTTTACAGGGGGAGAGGCACATTCTCACTCCTCATATATAGAACAAGAAAAACAACCATATCCTAACTGGGACTCAAACCTGGGAAGCCCAGATCACGAGGAAGACACTCTACCTCTGTGCCAGGACGCAGACTGTTGAACTTGCAGAACTGACAGTCGATGAGCTGCCGAGTATGCTAAAGAAAACTCTTTGGCGTCGAGTTCTTATTAAGGGGACTCGGTGCCTCAAAATTTTGGAAAATCGACGAAAATATCGATTTTCTGATTTTTAGTGAATAATGTTCCTTGAACCTTTGACTTGTTATTCTGAAAATTTTAAAACAATCTGACAATTATTTAATGAGATATGGAAATATTTTTCCTAACGCGATATCAGCTGGCATGCCCATTTCCTGTGTTTACATCAGACATATTTCATGTGCGAGTAGCCAAGCCAAGCCACTCTTTTTTCCATGAAATAAAAAGAGGCAAAGTTTGAAACACTAACAGTAAATCCTTGTTTATTTATAGTTTTAACGCTTTCGTTGAGGTTTTTGATTGAATTGACCTTTGGTTATATTACAATCCCTTTGAAAGCAAAACTGTCTTTTTCAAGACTACTTAATTTATTTATTGCTTACCTGCTTTTTAATTCGTTTCGAAAATGCCTCGCATTAAAAGGAAATACAATTCCCTTGCTATCAATAATAATACACCGTATTACCTTTTATATACTTTTTTGTACAGTTTTTTAGGTCATTTTCAAATATGTCGCTTCTGCTTATGTTAATTATGCTTTGATTATTACATCTATATGTCTCAGATTAACACAAAAATGTTATAGAATTATGTTTGAATGATAATATTTAACATATTATATATTTATATAAACTATTTCATAGTGAAAAAAAATTTTACATATGTTTTTTATGGCATGAATTGTCTAGAAAATTTACCTACTTCAAAATGGTTGAATTCATTTAAATTTTAATTAAATGGCCTTAAATTGTTACTGTATAGTATTTATTATATTATAAACATAATTGCAGATCATTTTATAAATATTTTTACTAAAAAAATTATTGAATTAAAAAAGTGATGATTTTATTAATTTTTCCTTAATTTTTTTGGATAATTCCTATAAATGATAATGGTCATTAATAAATATGATAACAATGTATATTAATAAAATTTGTATCTTAACACTTACAAATGCCATATAATTGTTCTGAAAAAAATCTAACTTCATATGAGCTGTTTTTATTATAATTTTATTGTGTTGAAAACTTTAAAGCTGTTTTTCTCAGTTTGCCTTTTTTCAAAATTTTGTCTGCTACAAAATGCTAAAAGTCAAACCCATCTTATTGTAATTGCATGAATTTTTTTCTGCTCATTCTTAAATGTATGCTTAATAGAATTAGGGATCTATTTTTTAAATTTTGATTAGATTTTTTTCTAAAAATGTTCAAAGTGAAAAATTCTGATATTTTCCAAAAAATTTCACAAAATTTTGTAAAACATTTTTTTTCTCACAAACTAATATAGATATCAAAAAACGGATCCCAATTTTTGTTACATGCATTGTGAGGTCCCCCTCAAAAAGATTTGAGGAAAATATCTTGAAAATTGCAGAAGAAGCATTTTTTAAAAATGGTCAATTTAAAAAAAAATTAAAATATTTAAGTTTGTAACTTTTGAATTTCAAAAATATTTTATAAATTTTGTTTTATTCACAATTGACATCTATCTATCACAAAAGTTAATAATTTTATTAAAAATTGTGGAAAAAAAATTTTTTGGTACCGAGTCCCCTTAACTGTCAAAAAATTTTGCAAATGGCTGAATTTACGGTTCAAAAATGTAATTAAGAAACGTCGTCTGTTTCACTAGAACAAGTTTACTCATTTTGGGAACTGTGAAAGAATATGCTTTCGAGAGAAAGCAAGTTATAAAACAATTTATTAGATTGATAATAAGAATTTGTACATAGGTTGGTTGATAGGAGAGTCCTCTCTGGCAAAACAAACGCCGTCCAACGCGCATCGGAAAGAGTCATTTAAAAGGCACAAGATTAGCCAGATTCTATGAGGATATTTTGTGTAGCACTGTTCTTTTAATAGGCACGATTCTTCATCGTTTTGAAAGAATGTTTTACATTTCTCTTTCAAAAGGACTCGCTTGTTTTTTTAACATGTAAGACGCCATAATTTATACCTTCTATATAATTAGATTAAATATACATTGAACATAATATTAGCAGCTCAAAAGTTTTCTGTACTTTTATGTAACGTTACATTTACAAGTGCATTAAACCAATTGAATATGATTGGTAAGTACTAATTTTTTAAATGTATCATTCGTATTATTTCCATTAACTTGCTCATAGCATTTTATATTTGTACCATGTAATCGTAGAAATCTTTATTCCAAAGTATATTGATAAATTAGAAAAAATTATGGTATAAACCATTTGTTCTCCGGTATTAAAATGGTATTTTTTAATTATTAAACTATCCATTTAAAAGGACGTATTTTATAGGCTTTTTTTGCTTGAAAAATATTTAATTTATCCTTGCTAAAGAAAATGAAATATTTTATTAAGATCAAATTATGATTGAATCCTTTCAGTGATTAATATCTATCACATATTTTATTTTTTTGAATACTATGATATTAAAATATAATCTATTATTCGTATTTTTGATAAGTTTTTATTTAAAAAAATAACACGATGAAAAAAAAGAATTTTATTAAGACAATTCAATTGAGCTATTGATTTTTTTTCATTATATAGGGTTTTACCTGTAGAATTCAATAATCTCATGCGAGTTTATTTTTAAAATCTTAAATTCTATAGGGGAACTGAGTTCTAAATAACTCAATAATTATTTTTTTAAAAAAATTTTTCGTTGCTTTTTAAGTGCGTCTTATTAAAGAAAGAAAAATATTAATAACGTGATAAACAATGTTAAAAATGAAAATAAATAAAATGCAGAAATACATACCTGATTGTTTTAGGATGGCAAATAGCAAGAGGTTAACATATTTAAGAACAAGAACAACTGATAGCAGATAACATCCATCGAACCGAAGTGCTCTTCTAGCCGAACGGACATGTTACTCGGCTACAAACCCCAGGCAATCGACATCTGCTTTTTAGTCTATCAAGATATAAAATTGCATCGCAAGAGGGATATATTAGAATTTCCGTGGGGACTAGGTGTTACAGTGTAACTACTTGCCAGGAGTTTCTTTTAATTGTGAAATGTACATTTACGTTTTAAAAATCATATGAAAAACTATAAGCCAAAGAGGGATAGTGGCACATTCGCATAGGAAACACTTTAGGAACAACTAAAGAATCGGTAGTTGGTAATTCATGCGACAGTTACCTGGTTACTGTGAAAGTATTTTATTGGCACTCCAGAAATTCGGCAGTAAAACGATAATCGCTAGTAAAGGTAAATATTACTTCTTATTGCTTTCATTTTATAATTCTATTATTTTAAAAACAATTAAATCAAAATGAAATAAATAAATAATATTAATAAATTGCATT
>JAOUZG010020740.1:0-18226 GCA_026289955.1 Argiope argentata
TCGGTTTGATTCAGGAATATCCACAGAAATTTTGAGAAATGAATTACACTGGAATCTTGCTTAATGACCATAATTCGTACTCGAAATTTAATTTTAATGTAACACAATCCTTTTAAGAAATATCCCCCCCTGCAGAAACTGTACAAAATAGAACAAAGCGTTACATTCAGAAAATATAAATAAATAAAAAGAATCAATAGTAATGTAATTGATTATTTATGACACGTACTTTTTTTCAAGAAATTTATATAAATATTTTTTTTTATTCAAGCATCAAAATTTAATAAAAATGAGATATCATTAATCATCAAATAAATTTGTAGCGCAGTAAGCTATGGCCGTATTCAGATGATGCTTCTAGTACGATGCTATTCTCACTTCTCGCGCATTCAAAATTTCCCTCATTTCACAGGAAGGTCATCCACATGTAGAATCTGTTGTTTTCTCTACCCCTAACCAAAGTTCCTCTGGCATTTTACTGCGGCACAAATTGAACTTTAATAATTTCTTGGATAATTTTGTCTGTGCTCGTTCCTCAACTCATCAATGTTATTGGTATCCGACTTTAACCCGATAATCTTACTAGCATCAAAGCTTCGCCGAATAAGGGTTCCTAGGCACGTGCTGGAAAGTCTCTTGGAGTCACATTCGACAACACTATCTGGAACAAAATCTGCCCCACGCAGCACTCGACTTAGTCTAGTTCGTGCCCGGGACAAAACTTTTTGGGGACCGCCTTCTGATTCATTACTTCAGTAAGAAAGAATGTTCATTAAAGAAGGACGCGTAAAATAAACTATCTATTCGATTTGGGGCTCCTTGATGTGGGGACCCGGAGCAACTGACCCATATTCCCCTGCCTTAATAAAGCTCTGGCCCCATGTAGACATAAATAATCCTTCATACAAGCGACCAATACAAACTGATACACACCAATCTAGCATCTGACATAATAGTGTCTCCTCATCACTCGTTAAGCCAGCCAATTTATAACATTTTCCTTCGTTCATAGCACAAATCACTTATTATGATAAATGCTCGATAAGAAATGCTAACCTATTTTTTTAAAAAATCTTCGTCAGAAATGCAAAGATAACAATTATTTATTTCAAAATCTATGACAACGTCTTTCGAGGAGAAGACCAGATGATTAAAAATACTACGCAAATCAATAATTTTCCAATAAAACAGGAATATTTGGCATAAAACTGGAAATAACAAAAGAAAAAAAAACTAAATAAATCCATAAGAACAGATGGCAATGAAAAAAGGTGAAAAGAAGTAATGGATAAGCTATAAAATATGCAAGTTTTAATAGCTTGTAAATGTACTAATACTTTCGAGAATTCCAATCGTAAATATTATTGATAAGCAGTTATGAGATGGTGCGCTTTGAAACAAGAAAGCAAGAAGTATGATAGAATAAATATTTTGTTGTTGTTGTTGATATGACAGGTACATTTATGGATGGTTCCTTTCGCTTTTTTAAACATCAAAGTGAGTGGCATTTAAACATTTGACCCTTTAGCCAGAAACTTAAGGGTCAAATGTTTAAATGCCACTCACCAGGAAATGAGCGTTGCAAGACTTGCAATAAGGATTGGCAAAAGTCAAAATTCTACCCAAAAGCTCAGAATTCCAAAAATTTCACAAACGCAACAACCGATCGTGATACTGCATTTTGAGTAAAGTACAATGCATGCCTAGAGGGTTTCCCAAAAAAATAGTATATGGTTAAGTAGAAAACAGCTTATATTTCCTTAATTATTGCAATCAGAAATATGCTTTCCGCAGAAAAGTTTCATCAAACAGGATATCCAAATGTAAGAAAATACTTCGACTTTCCTAGAGACAGTTAATAAAAAGTTTTTAAAGATTGCAATTTTTATTATTTTTGGAACTTACTGACATAGAATTATGATCCATTAGCTACACTTAAGGTAACAAAATGAATTTGTGAAAGCAGTAGAGATGCTAAGAATAAAGGCTCCACCAAAATTTAGAGAATATTTCTCAAAATAATAAGGAGGGATCATTGATGACATTGTCTATGGATAGTGAACATTTATATGCAATAAGAATGTTCAAAATATTTTGATTGGGGAACATTGACTAGAATTTTCACTATAAAGAATGTAAAAAAATCAATATTTTTGCTTTTTATCTTAAAACTGGTGGTAGATGGGGACTCGTGGAAATAAAATTTTTCAAATTGATTCAGTGATTATGGATGCCCAAAAGGTTGATTGGTTCACCTTATTATCTTAAATTTACATAACTACCTTTTTATATTTTTTTGCTATCATTTTTATTGGAAATATTGATTTCCATCAGAAGTCTATACTTCAAAAGAAACAAGAAATGTTGAAGAAATTGGAGAAAATAAAATTCCTCATTCTAATTTTCTAATTTAAAAAAATTATGCAGGAATTCATTAATGGAGAGATTAATTTTTTAAACCAACTTCTTCAAAGCCACATAAATTTTAATATGGAGTTTTCTTCCATCATTACACTCGTACAGAAATGAATATCTTGCCTAATATTTGTTGAAGTGAGTTTTTTTTCGACACTTTGCAGATCAAAATCAGACCTCTTATTTTGATCAAATCAAACCAATCAAATTATCAAATTCGATGGTAAAATGAAATGAATAGCTAAAGAAGAAAAATGGCTAAATAGTATTGTAGCTCCTTTGCTAATCTCAAATATAAATGGTGAATTATGTATCTTTTCACAATAGAAATTGACAAAGAGCATCCTCTTATACAAGATACCCCAGCATTTTCAGTAACTAATAGAGTACTTAATACCTAGCTGATATATAACAGGAAAGTGATTGTGGTATGCTACAAATATATACCCGTATAAACAGTGTGAGCAATCAGAAATAATTATCTTTCATCAAATTGCAATAATATACATTAAAATCATTGAATAATTTGTTTGCAGCATCATAACATTAGCGGAAACTTTGTTATGTGAGAACATGATGTTTTGGTTTGCCAGTTTTGAATGGTGTATCCAATATTTCTGCTTGAAGAAGCACAAAGAAGAAAAATGGGAATGAAGGTGAAATAGAGAGGAGAGGTATTGAAAGCAATAAATATATATGTGTGTGTGTTCTCTTAATCTAAATCCTCAATTTTATCTTAATTTGTCCTACAATGTCTTCATTTTCTAGTTATTTATGGATCCAATTCTACTTTTTATTTTTTTTTTAAAAACCTGTTCTATAAAAATACTTACTTCTAGCCTTTCTTATGAAATGACTAAGAGATAAAAGTATTTAATGCCTAGAGCATTCTTTCACAGATACCTAAATTTTCTTGCCCTAAATCAATACATGTGAAAGAAATCCCTAAATGCCTATCAAAATCTCTTCATGAAATTACTAAAAGGAAAAAACCCTTGAATGAAAATACATTAATAAGGAAAATTAATCAATTAACAGTGGAATTTATTTTTGAAGTTCCTGAAGCCACCTTTCTTAAACTCAGTAAGGACATCTATGCCTCTCAAATGCAATACAAAATAAATTGTTTAAAAAAAATCATAATAAGGTTAATAAGATTTCATTTTTTATATAAAAAATTACACATCAAAAGCGCAAAAAAAAAAGAAGATTGGGATTCTACACCCTTAACTTTTAATATTGAAATCAATTTCACACTTAATGTTTATTAAGTTTTTTTTTTTTTTTTTTCATTTAAAAGTTGGCCATTCATCCTCAAAAAATAAAACTTTTTACTATAATAATATTTTATTCCAGTTCTTTTGATTTACAAATGGCTTTATTTCAAATCACGTCATTAAATCACACTGAGCCAAAATTCCTATTATATCTGACGATCGGCATACACCAAGAACTAGAATATTTCATTCCAAAGATTTCCTGCAGGCTATCTGCTGTTCTAATAGAATCGAATTCAGACTAATATAATACATACAAAATGTTTTCCTTATTATACCCTTCATGTTTGGAAAATGGTTATGGTATATTCTTTTTTTGTATTAGTTTTTCATTAAAAATGGGCAGATTATGCTTAAATTGATAATTTCTATGAATCCGTTGAATAACTGATAAAAAAATGAATTAAAATTTAACGATTCAGAATTAGGTAAGAACAATAATTTGAAATATATCAATAAAATTAAAATAGAAAACTTTCTAGAAAACTTTCAAGACACTGAAATAATAATTAATGTTATTACATTATGACTAATTCTTAAAATATCTGCGAGCTTTCCCTTCAGCACAAGATTATTTTCCCCCTGTCACTTCATGGCATACTAAGTGAGGATGTTACATTATTCAATGATATATATATACATATATAAAATAAATATAACAAGAAAAAAAGAGAAATTTAGCTCACTATGTTTATACAGAAAACGTGATGAAATCTTTCAAATGAAGAGAATACTGCAAATTAAAACTATGTTGACAGATGCAAATATTTCACAATTTTAAAATTCATAAACAGACTGGAAGTATACTTGAATGTCTTGTTCACATTTTTTTTTTTGAAAATTTAAAGACAAATAAGTCTATTTCTTTACAGCAAAACAATAAATTTAGCAAAAACAAACAATACTTAAGAAGCAAAAAAAAAAAAAAAAAAAAAAAAAAAAACCTGCTTTCTTACAGAAATAAATATAATCATAAATGGAGTAACATTTTTAAAAGACAAAATTTCAAACTTTATTTAGCTGTGCATACAGGAAAAAGGACCAACCAAAATAGAAGGATAAAAACCCAATTGGGAAAGGTATTAATTAACAGCCACTACATTCCATCAACTTACACACAAAGAATTTTCTTCCCTTTTTTTCTTTTTTGCTTTATATTTTAAAATCTGAGTTTAATTTTTTTAAAAATACTTTCAGAATTGAATATATTAATATAGAGCTAGAAAATTTTTGAATGCTTAAAATTATAAATGTCAAGAGGGAAAATGTTTTATATAAGTTTTTAAAACCAGGCAATTTTTTAAATATACATTTTTATTTTTACTATCTAGTTTTAAAAAATTTTCAATTTTAAGCTAGAACTGTGTTGTATAAAAAGTATTGTATTTATTAAAAAAATCCAAACTTGAAATTTTGATGAATCCTCACATTTTAGACCTTGAATTGAATAAATGCATTTTAGGAAAATGTCCATTTTTCTGTGATAGGGGTAACTCAAAAAAACTTTGTGTTAGTTGGATGAAATTTGGTTTATGGTCTTTACACTGAATTTGTAGATTTCTTCCAAATTTTCAGCAAAATCAGCCTGAATAAATACATTTCTACATTTTCACGTATAGGATAACTTGTTAACTACAACACCTACAGAGACAGACAGATAAACTTGGGGTCATAAATTCAAAATTGAAAGTGCAAGCATTCATCAAATGTTGAGCTAAATCTAATTAAAGGTCAACCGTCTGTCAGTCTGTTTCTTTAGAAACATGTAAATGGAATAACTTGTAAATGCAATGATGTTAATACATCAAAATTGTCATGTAAATTTGTGATTACAACTGCAACTTTGTATCAAATGTTTTGCTTTGATCATTTGAGAAAAACAAATCTAAAGCACAGATTTAATTTTTGAAAACTACAATTGTCATGCCAGTCATTAATCACCAAATCAATTAACCCCAAGAATGCCACGATATATTCAGCGAAAATGCTAAATTCACATCAAAGATTAATATTACATAACAATTCAAGTAATTTTCTAGGATAATACATTAATTAGAAAGTATGCAAGAAAGCAAGAGATCACTCCTGCTGGTTTAGTGTTATCTACATAAATTTTTTACTAGTTCTTTTAATAGTATGAAAGTAAGCTGGCATTATATATATATATATATATATATATATATATATATATATATATATATATATATACTCAAACATCGATAATTCGGAATCGCCGGGACCACGGCAATTCCGAATTACGGAAATTTCCGAATTATAGAAATTGCGAGATTTGGGTATATTTAAATAAAAAATAATTAACGTACATTGTTAGTATGACGATATAAAACAATACACAACTTTATAATTTCAAAGATTAAACAATAGTTGAAAATGCTAATTAAAAGAACGGTAAAGTAATGATAACATTATTACTTACTCAAAGAAAACATCTCTATTACTTCATCATATCTAATAATGTTAGTTGTTTATATTTAGGTTTGTGCGAAATTAGTTTTTCACGGATTTTATATACAGTCATAATTTCATGTTCAGTTATGAAATCCCGTTGTTCAAGACCTGTTATCGCTTTATCTAGGATGCCAATTAAATCCTCCGTAGGAATTTTTTCTTCATCATGTTGTTCATTTTCATCACTACACTTTCCTGCATTTAAAGCATTATTTAAGATTTCTGCATCGCTAGACTAGACTAGTTGAAGATAAGTACGGGGCGCGGGGAAACAAACAGCCAGAAAAACTAACGGTCTACGCCGATACTATGAAAATATCCCGTAGAAGGAGAGTGAACGAAAAAGGTTCGAACAGAACGATCCGAATCAAGCAATAAGTAACTATTTACGGTATTTCAACCGGTTTTACAGAGGAAAAAAGTAACAAGCAATATGATTGGTTCGTTAAAATAAAATTTTCCGAAAAATATTTTGATTTTATAGGGGCGCCAACTATTATTACTCAACAAAAGCAGAAACGAATAAAACATTAACATTTCAGAAAAAGTCCGAATAATAGAAGTCCGAATTATCGATGTTTGACTGTATAATAATAATCTAAAAGGTTTAAATAATCAGGTCTCAGGATCAGGACACTAAAAAATATTAAATGCATTAATATTTTCAGGATTTAGTTATGACCATTAGTCTTGCTTCACTCATTTTTATCTTGAAAGAACTGAACCCAAATCATTCAGATTCATTTTATTTCATAATTACTTTAATTCTTAATAATTTGTTTTCTGTCAAATAACTTTCCCCAATAACTCAAAAACAAGCAAACATGAAATTTTTAATAAATTAATCACACATAAAATATAAAATAAGTGTAAATTCAATAAAGATTTTTATTATGAAAACAGAATTCATTGTTTCTTTGAATGAAATGTTTTATTCATATAAATTTTATTTTAATAGAGCTGAAAATAATTTACTGTTGATAAAGAATGTAACTTACTCAACAAATGATATGGTGGATACTTTTTTCACATAAAGTTTTTAAGCGCAAACTTTTTAGTAATACATTAGTGGATAACAAATCTGGAAAAAATAATAACATATAATTTATCAAATGTGTGTCTTATTAAGTAAGAAATCAATAATGGTATAATTTGTCAAACTGAACACTATCAAAGTAATAAACAATTATTAAAAGATAATTAAGAAAGTATACAGAAAAAAAATATTTATACATTTTCTCTATTTCTAAACAAATAGCGCTACTCAAACGTATCAAGACATTTATTTCAAGAAGGCAAAAGTTCCTTTACCTTCATGTATTTTAATAATTATACTGCCTAAAGGATTCTTTGTATGTACAAAAGTATCATCCTAAGGAATCTAAAACATCAATTAGCAAACTTAAAAGCATATAAAGAAAATTTACAATAAAATAGAGAAGTTCAAAGTCAAATAAATAATTAAAAGAATTCTTTACTTATTTGTTTAATGAGCAAGATCTGCAAAATTTAATTTATGAGATCGAAGTTACAGAAATTTTTCTTATACATGATGAATATTATCATTCTTCATTTCTATTTTCATCTACGGTTAAAGCTTTCAAGAATATATTGTTATTAACATAATATATTCTTCCAATTTAAGAAACACAATTCATGTTCATGTTCTAGTATGTTTTTTCAAAAAAAAATCTTGGCAGAGGGCTTATGTGAGTTTTAAATGTATCAATTTTCTTTGCTTATAATGTTAGACACAAAAAATAAATTATTTTATAAATATCTATTCAATTTATGCGCTGCAATTACAATAATATTTGTTTTTCATTCTCTTATGAAAGATTTATATTGAATTTTAAAAGATGAGATAAAGTTTATTGGATGCAGATGTAATAATGTAAGTTTTGAAATCAAATTTAAATAGCAGCTTTCAAATGGTAAATTAAATTAAAGAATTCTAATGCTTTGAAGTTAAATACATCAGAGCATTTTAGGTTTTGATGAAATTTAAAATATTTTAATTTCTTTAAAACAATATGACAGTAAATGGCAATCTTTCCACAGCACTCAACAGTCTATGCTTAAATCATGATGGCAAGTAATGTTTTACCATAAATAATTTTTGTAGTTTAAATAATGTATTTTCAATATAATATTAATTATTGCTGGCAGATAATCAATATACAATATTATGAAATGAATCTACTGAACAACAATTTGCTTATGCATGGGAAATTGACTAACTCAATTAAACCTTCAAAACTTCACATACAATTAAATATAATAATAGAAACTTCAAAAAATCAATATATATAATTTTTGTTATAGCATTTGAAAGCCGTTGCATGGAATGGCATAAACTATTAACTTTAATTAAAAAATAGTTGTTTTACAATTAATTAGAGTAATAAGGAAAATTCTTTTAAGATTATTTTATTCTTTAAATATCAAAAAAAAATTGTACACATTTATCTAATTTATACAAGAAAATGAACATAAACACATATTTTTTCTTCCTAAATCTAACAATAATTTGCCAATAATAATGTCAAATATCTGCAAATTGTCTTATTTTCAATCCACATACCCAATATTTTAAACTATGTTATTTATTAAACAAGGGTAGAAAATCTAACATTCGTGAAATTTAGCACCGAAATGTACTGCCCCGTGCGTGTACTTCTAAATGAAGAGGAGAAAAAAAGCATCTGTTTAAATAGTTCATACACTGATTACATGACCATGTTGAGTTCGTGTATCAACAAAAATGAAATGCAGACAAACTTAATATTGAACGAATTCGGCCGTACTTACTTTAGTACATTACTGCGGATGGTCGCCAAGAGTTACCGCTAAGTAGTAAACAATAACAAAGTGAACGATAGCGCACCGACGTCTGTTACCCATTCTCTTCTTTCACGTGAGTAGAGATTGGTCGTTCATGATGAACAAGTCCAAACGAACGGGTCACCTAAGTGAACGAAATGAATCGGGTCGCCATTTTCTGGATAAGTTGTTCTTTCGCGAAAGACAGAGCAGACCCTGCTATTTCAGTTTATTAACTGTGTGGCCCTAGCTATTCCTGTTCGCGACCGAGTGTGTGTCCCTGGCTATTCCCGTTCGCGAACGAGTGTGTGGAACTTGCTAATTTATAGGGATGACGAATATTTTAGAAACGGTTATTACGTAAGCAATATCAAAAAGTCACAGATTTCAGTGACCAATACTTTTCAAAAATGGGTGTGATTCAAATAACTGACACGTTCTTATTGGTTAATATTTCGATTTCAGGTCTTGGATCACGATAGAAAGTAACAATCGATACGATCTGTCCAATGGACGCTCTCGAAGCAGATGTCAATCATGCATTTGAAAAGTCCCTTACCCACTGATGCGCTTTCCAGGAACAGACCCCCCCCACACACACACACAAATAGTTGGGGCAGGTGGCCGGTGATGGGACTTTTGATCACACGCAGTGAGCTTCCTATTTCAAAAAGAGTCAATTCTCCCCATCGCTGGAAGCTATACGCGGCTTGACTTATCTTACGAAAACTAGATTTCTTCCGCATTCATCTTCACAGAAAAATACTAACTTGTGTTTTTCAACAAGTTTCGGCCGATATTCAATGCTTCAAACAAAATTAGTAAAGATTTATATCTATTCTTAACTGGATATAAATTCTATAATTACTAAATATCTACGATTGAAGCGATTTAATAAGTTCATAATTAAATTTTCTATGCCTGGTTAGCATGAGAATTCCGTTACTCTGAAGGATTTCCCAGTTTTTAAAGTCAGAATTATGGCTTATTAAGATGTTTTAAAGATAAAGGACCATTTTAAATTAATTGCCAATGATAAATATTTCTTCATTGATTTATAAAAACATTTTGGGAAAGATGCACAAAAACTCATGCAAATTTAAATACTTTTTTTAAATTTTATAACAGAGAATGTAAAGGCTTGCATCACGTATATATCAATAAATTTGTTTAGATATCATCAATATTATGGCTGGCAATATGATAAAAAAATGCTTCGTTTGTTAAAATTTCGTGGATTTCAGAATTCATCGGGAAATAATTTATAATGTTCCCATTTAAGATATTCTTTTACTCTTTTTGCTTTAATTGATTTTCTTTAAAATATTTTTTATTGGAATGAACTTAAATAAATTAATAATTAAAATAATATTTATTCTGCCTTTCTTCTTTCTTTCTTCTTCAAGGTGTTTTAAGTGTATATAAAAGATAATTGATATCATTAGACTCAAAAATTTAATCTCTTGTATTTTCAAAAACGCCATTTCAAGAAAATATCTGTAATGTATACTGAGTCTTATTCAATCTAAACGTAAAATTTTAACCCCTTGACATACGAATTTGTTTTACTTAAATTGTTATTTTAATTAGATGACGCATACTGTCTTAAATATATATTGTTATCTTCATTCATATAATAATATAATGAGCATTTGAGATGTTGAAGCCTTTCTAGGTGATTTTTTTCATTTTTAAATGCTTAATCGTGTTCACTTAGTTGCAGGCTTAAAACTGAAATAATTCGATGCGCGTGTTAGACATATCAATGTTTACGAAGGGGTTAAAAAATCGTATGGAAATTTCTGAAAGTAAAAGATGATAAATTGCTGAATGCAACCTGCCTTTCGATTATAAGTCATGCATACTCTATATTCTATTGTCTAGATATTATTTTTAGTAAAATTATATTTTATGTTTTCAGATAAAGTTTTAATACAAGAAATGGATAAAAACTATTTTTTTAAAACCATAAATTTCCTTAATTGTAAAATATTGATTATAAAAACTAAAATACCTTCAAATTTACATTCTTATACATTCAAATAAATTCTGCATTTTTAAGAAATCCCTGTTGTAACATTTTTAGCCGTGTTTCACAGAAGGCGTTTTAAAAAATCGGTTTTGCGTAGGAAGGATATAGATAAATGCGTGTTTGTGTCTCTCAAAAAATATATACTTTTAGGAATTAAAAAGTAATATTTTGAGCAAATGGAATGGTTTGAAATGTTAAATTTTAAACTTATAGCCGATAAAAATGTCTTAAAAATATTTTATAATGAAAATAAAGTTTATAATGTAATGATTTAAAATGAGCCAATTTCTACCGATTTAAAAAAAACTGTATACCTTAACATAATTACTGAGCCAAATATCAAATTTGCTGAATATTCTTTAACGATAATTGCGTTTCGAAATAAGAGAGAAGGGGGGGGGAATTCACTTGAAGTTTACTAATATCTTCTCAACTCGAAATTAATAATAATTGACATTACTACTCTAAAAAAAAGGAAGGTAATCGATTTTGTTGGGTCACAAGTAATAACCATTTCATTCTGAGAATTTGTTATTGATTAAGAGCATAAATAAAAAATTAAGAGATTTAGCGCAAAAATTGCAAAGCTTTCTTAAGTATTAAACAAACATATATTTACATCAATCAAAATTACTAATTTAAATACGTCATGCCTTTTGTTCTGGCACTCATGTATGTATGTGTAATTCTCAACTGTCTTATGAGTACAAACATTTCAACACTAAATTATTATTCGCAAAAGAAATTGTTTTGAAGAAAGACTGAAATTAATTTTTAAATTAAATACACTTCATTTTTGGAGAACTGGTGCTTTCTTAAACGATATAGACGAAAATATAAAAAAATTTAAATCAATTTTCTTTAAAACATGTCAGTTTTTTCTATAAGAATTAAGATTTAAAATGTGAAGACATTAGAAAAGTATTATTTAAAATGAAAATTCATTCAGATACTTTTCCATTTGTTTTTCAAAGTGTGTTAAATATGAAACAAAGCAATGTTCAAAATTCCTATTGTTTAAAATTGGTGCGTGGGTAAAAGGTTTACTGAAAATTAGTAAATGTTTTGTGCTTGGGAGGTCTGTGTTTCATTCGCCCTCTTCGTGGGTTCACATCTCATTTTACCTCCTTTTAGGACTCCATTTCCGGGAAAAACTATCTGAAGAAAAAGATCAATATCTTTCTTTTAAATAGGCAATTACCGAACACATGCGGAGAATTGAATAGGTTTTTTCTCTATGACTCTTTCTGATATTTCCAGTTCTATTTTGTTTTCGGCTTATTGCATCTTTAACCCCCTCGATGCCAGCCGGGCGTTTTGGAAATTTACCCCCAAACCTCCAAGTCAGTCGGTTTGGGACGTCTGTTTGCGTTTTAGGGGAGATGGCTTTTAAAAGCGGCTGATGTGTTACGCACTGCAGGAGATTCGTTTTATCTCTTGCGAGCGCGGCTTTTTCACAGATGATTCCCCTGTGCCTTAAGGCGGTAGAGGTGGGGAGGGACTCACAAAATAAGTTGTTTGCACAATGTTGTGTTTTGAAAGGGCTTTAAGTTTCTATTTCAACGTGTTGCTATCTCAAAATTTGTAAGATTTTATGGCTACTTATAAAGAAGTTTTCCACAGAGATGTTCTCTGTTAACGATGAATGATATGTAAGCATTCCGAAACGTAATTTTTTCCCTTCGGATAAATATTATAAGCTCGTTTTAAATATTAATACTACTATAAAGGTATAAAGAAAAACTATTGCATTTACTTTGTGACCTATTTACATAGTAACTTTCTCAGAAAACGAGTAGAGACTCTTGTTACTGTGGAGGACAATCGTTTCATATTTCTAGCTACTTAATCTATCATGAAACGGTCGTCAGAAGTTTAAATGCCGGGGACAAACGACATCTTTCAAACATCTGATCTGTTAAACAAAGATGATGGTTGCCCAAAAAATAATGTTTTAGCTGTTTTGATGTTTTACATTTTCTTGAATTTCATTTATTTTTCTTGATTCATTGTAAAATGAAGTTTTAAAACTATCACATCTATTTCCTGCTTTATTTTGATGTAACAAAAAATTAAGCAGTAGCATATGTCATTTTATCTACTATTGACAAACGATTGTTTTAATGACATTTTAAGTTTTATGAAAAATAAGGATTTTTTTTTTGTAGATATTTGTTCTAACTTTTATTTCAATGATTGAAAAGTGATTTATTAAAATTTGTGCGTGATACACTCATGCGTAAATTTATGGAAACTTAATATGGAACGCTTGTTCTAAAATTCATTTTATTTCGTTGTAATTAGATCTTGTCTTAACAATACTAAAGAAAAAGTAAATAACATTTTAAAATCCGAAATTATGCTTGAAAAATTTATCATGACGGTTTATACCAAAAGAAGTAATATTTATGACAAACTAAAGTAAAATGCTCAGACTAGAAACTGAAGGAATGTGTTTGCGATATATATTTCACAGAGTAATTTTTTCCCCTAAATTTATTGAGCAATTTTTAATATCAGTATTAAATAATGTTTAAAAAATGTTATTTGATTTATCGAATTGCTTTTATAGATAAGATAGAAATATTTTTAAATATATATTTATCTCACACTCCTTTTCGATTATTTAAGCAGAAACAAGAATGTATAAGCTTTCGGAAACAAAACATGAAAACATTTTTAAAAATTTAATTGAAGGTAAAAACTCTTTGTATTACGATTCAAAATTCAAAATAATGTTTTATATTCAAAAATTCAATGAGAGTAACAATATATATTAAATAAAGTTGATACTGACGGCAAAAAGTAAAAGAATTCTCAACTGAATGTTAAAAGAACAAATTTTGGAAGTTTCTTCCAAAAGGTGCTTGTTTTCACATTTTTTTTTAAATTCAAGGTATGCTTTCATTTTAATATTAAATAAAGATTTAAAACATTATCTCGTCTGTCACTAAGTTGAATTGACATCTGAACCATGTAAAAAATATTCTAAGTGCATTCCTTTATACAATATACACGTCGCATACTATTATAATGTAAAAGAAATTGCCTTCTAATATCTATATTATTATTTAGTTTTGACAATACAATATTGTATTAATATTTTAAAAGTATATCGGAGAAATTAAAAAAAAATTATAATGTTTTTGAAATTGGCATTAATGCCAGTTTTTATTTCAATGGTTTGAAATCTAATATAAATTTTCTAAAAACTATTTTCGAAATTATATTGTAAAAAAAAATTGTCAAATATTTGGCGATGAAAAAAATACCCCATAAAGTCGATGAACGAAACGTTTCACGCTAAAAAGCATCAACACATTAGAACACTTCGACCGGTTGAAAATGCAACTCCTCGGAAAACCGCAAAGCAATAACTCAAAGGGGAACTGTGACAGATTTATTACTTCGGACCCCAGGAAGTAACTGCCCCTCAGCTTGGAAGAGCCCATGTCGTCCAGAGACACCCGAGAAAGTCTGGATGTTAAAGAGAGTGCTTTTTGAAAAGGGTTTGGAGGTTAAAGAATTAAAAGCTGTAGTTTTAAATTAAAAAAATTGTTATGAGACTAATTTTATTTTATTATTTACTAAATTTGAAATTGATAATTTTTAAGAATCTCTTTTTTAAACCGCTGGTGAATATATTTGATTCATTAATCTTCATTGTATTATTGTAAATTTTAAATCAAAATGTTCTCAAAACATAATTTATCTGACTTAATGTGAAAAAAAATAAATGAAGTTAAAATACGAAGTCGCTGGAGACTATGCGATTTTATGCAAAAAAGAAAGCTCATAAAATATTCTGAAAATCGTTTCAAATGACATTTGGATGGGCACTAGGGATTTTTTAACTGATTTAAAATTTTATTCCAGTCAATGATATTGATTATTAAACTTGTCGCTTATTGTATAATTCCATTTGTTATAATTTGAATTTTAATACAGTTCTACATCTTATAAGTCTTACTTAGTTATTATTTTATTGTAAAATCAAATTATTTTCTTCTTTATTTTTATGAACACAAAAGAATATAAGAATAATACGTACAAGCCCTTCTACGGTAAACTTGCAGAATAGTGTAGTATAATAAGACTATTAATAAAAAAACTTTTAAATAATTTTTAATAAAAAACTTTTAATAAAAAAACTTTTTAATAAAAAAATTTTAAAACGTCATTTTTCTAGAGGTTACGAGAAACAAACTTAATATTCACAATATTTTACTATGACGAAATGTGATATTTTAATGGCAAAGTAAAAAATTAAGATTTTAATTCATTAAGGGTTATAAAATATTTTAACAATACTATTTTTTCGATACTAGGAAATCAAACCAGTTTTAGTTATTCTTAAAAATACACATACACAAGTAGAACAAGAAATAAATTCCTTTTCCCCAAAAATTATGCAAATATATACATTTATTGTTTTGTTTCAGGAAATAAATAATTCTCCCTAATTTTGAGAAATAATTTTACCATTATATGAAGTAAAAAATGTTTTAATAAGTTTAAATTTTTTACAAAAAGTTCAAAAGATCGGACACGTTTAATTTATAACAGCTAGAACCTCATCAAAGTAAAAATTATAAATATATTTTTTAAGCAAGTTTTATGCAGTGTTATGCATAACAATTGAAAAACGATTTCCAATTCCTACAAAGAATTACTACGTTTATTATAAATATAAGGTAATTTACGTTTTATAAATATAAGGAAATTATAAGGTAATTTTAAAGAAAAGAAGAAAAAAAAGATATATTCTGACAAAGCGAAAATACGACGCGATAAGCAACAGTGACGCTGTTTCCAGGTGGCTAGAATTAATTTTTATCTATTGTCCAGAAGGGGGAAAACAATATCTTTACCAAATTTGTCACACTTAAAAGTTGTTAACAATGTAGCAAATATTAAACAATGCAGGAAATGGAGAAATTTAATTATAAAAGAATCTTCTTTCAGAGCAATGGATTAATATATTACGTCATCCATTCTTTAAAATTATATTTAAAGCATGCATTTTAGAAAAAAAAAGTTTAAATATTTTTTTCAGAATTCAAAAACCCGATGAAAAAGAATATAAATATAAAATGAATGTGCATGAATATAATATTAAAATGAATGATAAAATGAATATAGTTATGCTTTGAATAATCCATTCACTAATGATTATTTCTAATTCTATACAATAAAGGAATGATTTCTTTTACAACGATCTTCGAAATCACATCCATAAAACTATGCATTTTGTATAAGAAATATTCTTTTTCTCCAAAATATGTGTAACAAAAATGAATATAAGATCTCTTTATTGTATAATGGGTAAAAAATAAACATTTTAATACACAATTAATCATTCTCTTGTTAATGTACCATGAAACCTCATGATAAACACTAGACAATGCTTCGTTGTCAAAAACAGTAAAAAATGAAATAAAATTATCAAAAACTGCAATTTGAAATTTAAGTAAAATAAATCGCAATATTGTGTTGATATCTCAGTAATGATAATTTTACTTTGAAATACTGAAAAATGTAATAAATAATAATGATAAAATGTATTCATAAGTCTTAAAAATTTATACACAATAGTTTTATCTTTTAATGAATGGACCAAAAAGACAATGAAGGAGTCAGTCGATTTCAATATATTCACGATATTAATGCAAAAACTTTCAGTTGGCTATAAGCAAATGTGTTGTGTAAGAGAAATAAAAAGAGTAGCTGATTCCTTTCAACCTAAAATCGCAAATTGTTACAACTCCCCGTATTGACACTATGCTATCTGAAAACGGCCTGGGCCGACAGCTCTGAAAGAAAAGAAGGGTGTCGGGTGATCCCCGACCCTACAAGGGGAGGAAAGGAAATCCTAGAAATACAAAGCATTCTCCCCTTGTATCCTCAGGGTTCCGTCTCCTTAACGGGAATAAAGATAAAAGGAGAAATCTGTGAATGGGTTGAAACGTGACCGGACTGATTATTCTCGGAATAATCGTAACACTGAATTGCATATCACTGAAATCTATCGGAACAGCGACTTCTCACTTTTCAGTGAAGTCGCTGCAAAGTTATAAATCACAGCGGGCCTCACACTGATAGTGACCTTGACTTTCGAATATTCGCATTTAACAATGCGCTACTATATGATAATTGTATTGCCTGTGACGTGAGTCGTACCGTCTCTGGACGGTCACACGTGACCCCAACAATAGTAATTCGCTTATTCACTTCGCTGGCGCCATCTATCGGTAGAATTTAGAAATAAAAAAATTTAAAGAAATGACATTTATTTTTAATTTAATTTTTTCAGAAAATTCTTTAATCTAATAAATAAATTAAATAAATATTATTGAAAAAGGATTTAAAAAATATCTTAAAATAGATAAAATAATTCGATCACGTGCTTCGGACATCAGTAAATGAAGTATTAAATATTATTAATAAATTTTAAATTTAATAACAATTAAAAAATTTTAATTAATAATATGATTGAAATAACAGATATTTGGAACAAATATTTAAAAATAGCAATAGCAAAATTATTTGTTACTCAAAAAAAGGTGGATTATACATCTCTACTAATTTAATGCCTGAACCTCCTAGAGATAAGAAGACAGATATTTGTGATTATGTCCGCAGAAGAATGTGAGAGCAGGGAGAGGAAGCAGATGTTTCAAAGTCACTTAGCAGAAGACTAGTAGTTGACCTTGGGTGATTACATGGCGTTTAGCTCTTTTATCATAATAAATTTTGGACACTCGTTTAGTAAAAAGGAAGGGCTTTATGGGAGGTAGAGATAAAAAATTTCAATTCTTGGAATCAAAAAGTGTGAGATTTTTTCCCCCTGGTAGGAGATGGAAGAGGGCATTGTCGTTTAATTATATTGGAGATTTCTGAAAGTTTCAATTGTAAAAGATTTTTATTGAAAAAAATGTAGGAGTCGATTATGAATTTTCTGTTATGATACTAAATTTTACCTTTTGTTTTAATACTACTAATTAAAAGAAACATATTTCAGAAATACTTTATACTACTGTCTTTTTGCATTTTGCATGCTCTTTTATTTGTAACTTTAGGATATTATAAAAAATATATAATAAATATTACTTAAGTGATGAGCACTGCTATCATGCTAAATTATTGAATTATTTTTTTCAAAGTATATATATATATATATATATATATATATATATATATATATATATAT
>JAOUZG010020759.1:0-18160 GCA_026289955.1 Argiope argentata
GTATATAGAGCACTGTATGCCTACATTTAACATTTCCATGCACACAATACATATATTTTCGATTTTATATTTTTATTTTCTTGCTTTTTTATAAAAAGTTTTCATTAAACTATAAACTAAATTTAGTGTTTTGAAGTACTCTAGTACTGTTTAAGTAAGCTACAAAAGTTTTATCAAGCTCTTAATTATCATTCGTGCCTTATGCATGCTTTAGATTATTGTACTACTTATAATCAAACATTAAATTATTCAAAAGTTTTATGATTTCGCACGAAAACTCTATATAATAGCCAAACGTCGCTGTAAGGATTCTTAATTAAATTAGCAAACCAGTATATTTTTTATAAAAAAAAATTCCTTTAATTACAAGATACAGACGAAACAAAACCTATCCTTAATATGACTAAGCAGCTCGTTAGAAATAAAAATGAATTAACTCCCACAGAATCACAAATTTTTAGCTACTGTAAAATTTGGAAATTTACAATTTTGGTCTTTCAGAAAATTCATTGATGTCATTTTTTTCTCTTTAAAATTTACACATGTATATTCAGATTTTTGTAATAGATTTTGTAGTTATAAGGAATTCTTTGTCATTGAAAAAAATTACTAGCTCATATACAGTATTTTTGTAATTTGCACTCTTCATACGAAACTAAAATTTGTGTTTCTTCTATTTATGCAGATGCTGCAAGAAATGGGAGTAAAATATGAACAGGCTCGTCAAGAAATACGGGTGCTGAGGTTGGAAATTGAAAGATTGAAAAAGGTACAAACAAATTCAAAATTATTAATTCTGTTTTTGGATTTTTCATAAATTTCTTATAACAACTTAATAAAAGGAGAAAGAAATGCTACTTTGAAATTGCTAAATTTAGTATCGAAAATTTCATAGTAAAATGAGTGGCTAAGCTTTTAAGTTGGATTATCGATAACTTTCTTTTCTTTGAATGCATTAACATAAAATGAAAATGATTGTATCGTTTGAAAAGTTGATACACTATCGTTTTAAACATGAAGTTAAAATATGTATGTCTATCGTTTTAAACATGGATAAAATATCGCTAAACAGATCTATAGTTACGATTGCAGTTTTGCTTGGTTAGTCCGAACTCAAAGTATAGGAATAAAGCTAAAAATGGCCTTTTTTATTTGTGAAATTTTTTTCGGCAAATTACGTGATTGTTCATGAAACAGGTTCTTATTTCAGCCATAAACTTTCCTAATGTATTCAATTAAAAAAATGCTTATGAAGAAAATCTTGAAAACAGGATACATGTCAATTCGCACTTTATTTTGAAACTTTAATTCAATATGATAAATATTTACTGTAATTACAATATTAAAATGATTCAACTTTCCAAATATAATTAAATGTACATGTTCCCCTTAGGGGTTCAATTATATATATATATATAATATAATCACCTACTATACTACGGGTGTCCCAATCCCGAGGTTCCCAGGGATCTTTACCCCATTTCTTTTCACTCGCATCTATGCCTTCTGCTTCACCCTTCTTTCCCTCGACGGCAAGAGAGGGAGTTCTCCATGTGAAGCTGTCGCCGCTCTGTTTGCTTCTTGCTTTTCATGGACAAGCAACGTCCCCACGTATTGGCCCTGCGTGGCAACCCATTTGACAGACCAACGGTGCACTGTGGTCCCCGGTGTTTCAATCGGCTGGACAATTCAGTGGGTAGTCTTCTAGGAATCCAGTGAAAGGGTTACTCCTTGGGGTTAAGGGTCTCCTTGGATAACTTACAGCGTATAGGTTCCGACTAGCAACAAGGTAAGCGCTTAGGTTGGAAATGGTCAGAGCCGGTGACTCCCTTCCTTTGTTTGGCTCCGCGGTGGACACTGCCGTCGGACCCGAATTTTTTATCAGTTTCACATGAGCAAAGGTTAAATCTGCTCCCTTAAGTGGGCAACAAAATGTGTCTTCTTTTTTCAACAGTACCTAATTTACCAGCATCTTTAATTATCAAAAAATCAACTGCCACTAACGATGCATTTTATACTGTCTCTCAGTTTCTTGTTAAAAGAGGTGTAACTGACAATATCGGTGAAGTTAAAAGTAATAAAGCATTTCGATCTGGAGATTTTTTAGTCGAAGTACAATCTCTCAAACAATCTGTACAAATTATGAAATTAAAATCTTTGGAAAATGTATCAGTCGTTGTTTCGCCACAATCTTCGTTGAATTCATCTAAAGGTATTATTTTCTGCAAGGTCGCAATTCAATGTGCCAATTAAAGAAATATGTAAAGAGCTGAAAGGACAAGAGGTTGGCGATGTACAACGTATCTCTATAGGGAGGTACGGGCAGCCTCTGAATACCAAACATCTGATTCTTACCTTTAGTTTTTCCAACTTATTCGAGTACATTCAGTAAAGCGGGGTACATGTGCTTGTTGGTTCGACCCTACATTCCACACCCACTTAGTTGTTTTAAGTTTTAAGCGTGGTTCGGACATTCAAGTACTTCTTGCCACGGGGCTCTGCCCGCTGAGCGGATGATAAAATGGATGAAGCCAAATCTTATCTTGAAATTATGACCATAAATAAACCAATTCAAAACACTTACAGAGGAATAGAATCGGATAATGTTGTAGATTACAACCCTCATTAAACAATTGATGAAAATCCACCTGGAATTTTCTACCGATTCCATCGCAGTTGATAAAAGTTTATTTTAGACAAGGTCCTCCAAAATGCTCAGTTCAATGGTTGATTTAATTTTTTTTTACATTGAACCCGTAAGTACCCCTATTCATAATAAATAGTTGAAGAAACATCGAATCAAAAGATTTCGATGATTTTTCTCTCTTGTTACCTCTATTCCTCAAATGCACATTCATGAAGAGTAATTGGCTTTTTACCTATTGTATCTTTTAGATTTTTTAAAATTCATCAAGCTTGTCATTTCCTGTACTGTTACCGTGCTGCTGGAGGACAAATTCTTTATAGCATTTGACAAATATTTTCCATTGTGAAGTCATAGCATGAGAGATATTTTTAAAAATGATACATTTATTAAAATCTAAAAAAATTTTGGGAAAGGTTTTTTTTTGGTTACTGTTTCTTTGATGTTTGTTTTCAAAATTATTCATTTTCTAAAATGTTCTTCTCCTTCAGACCCCTGTGTTGAGGCCGGTGTCACCTCCGGTAGTTGAAGAAAGTAAGTTTTTCAATTTCTTTAATAATTATAAATATATAGTTTTGTTGATTTTTTTTTCCCTCGCTTCAAGGCTTGCCGCAATTTCCTCAAGTTGCGATGATATGCTTACGTTTTACACTTGGAAGCTCTCAAAGCTAACACTTTAATTTAATATTTTCTAAATCTGATCATTTGAGTAATTTCTATAACACGAGGGAAAAATAAATACCATTATGAAAAAAATCGTCTTTTTAATACAAAAAAAAACCAATGTATTTTTAATCCATTGAGAACTATTTAAATCTTATTTAGTAATTTATAGTTCACAGAACTTCAAACACTTCATGTATGAGTCCATAAAAGTCCTTATTTCTTCCCTTGGGGCTTCTTGCTGCCATTTAAAATTTTTATGATAATCAATTTTTCAACACTTTAACTAGCTATAGAACATTGGATGCACATGTGGGGTTAGGAGCATAAATGATTTTACCTGATTATTGGTGGTGAGATCAGAGCAATTTTGGTTTACATGTGTATAAAAGTTAAGGGCTTTCGTGGACCTTAATGATGAAATCTCAGGAAATACTTTTTTACAATATCATGGGAAAACTATTGGAATTTCCCTTTCCTTTTAATATGCTGTATTGAGTATAATAATAGGGTGTATTTACGTTTATTTTTCCAAGCCCTTATACTCAGCTACCCCTAATCATTTTAAGAAGAAATTGAACTCCTCCTTAATTTAAGCGCGTTTTTAAAATGGAAATTAAGTGTTTAAAATGTTCTAACTAATAATATTACTAGAAAAGCTTAAATTCATTAAACTCAAATTACAAGAGTCAAATTTTTGAACTGCTCCCTTCGCAACTGCTCTAGATTAACTGATAATCGGATCATTTCTAGAGGGACCAAATTTCTGCTTTTACCAGTAGGAATTTCTCGATTCGTTAGTATTTTTTTTAAAAAATAGGCGTCTCAATTACCTAATTTTCGAGTAAAATCTCTTAGTAAATGATTTGTTTGATTGAACTCTAAGTGAAAAAAATAACATTTATAGCAATTTTGCCTTATAACTTTCTTCTGTTCTTCATAAAGTACTTAAGAATATCTTTGCGATAAGAATTCATATAAAACATCTAAAAATTGTCGTAATTGATATTTTTCAAAAATTTTAACAGTTCCTATTTGAAAATTATATCTTGACACAAATACTATTACATTCACATTCTGAATTCATTAGTAATTCATAAAAAATACTGAAAGACTTTGCAAAATGAAGCAAGTTAAAAATTTTCATACCAGTTATAAAAGTTTCATTTTAAGTGATAAAGGTGTAACTATATTTTCATAATTTGTTATTAAGGTCTTTGAAATACAATTAGCAATTTGGAGAAGTAATAATTTTATTATTTTTATCGTATTCTTTTAAGTTTCTGAAATTTTGTTCAATATTTTTTAAAGATTTCATTAGCAGAATTAAAAACTTGTATTGTAAAGAAATATCACATGTTTTGCTTTCTTTTTAATTTTTGGCTAGCCGAAACTAATATTTGAAAATATATCGTCAAATAAAAAATTCTAAAAATCTCCAATCATTACTGTTGACAGTTATAAAACTGCGATGTTTAGAGTTAAAAATTGGCATTTTTAGTCCACTGAATAGGAATAGAAAGGTTTGAATAGAAAGTCTCCCAAGGAATGAACACTCATCACTGTGGGTTTATCTGCTCTTGAATAAAAGTGCCAAACTTTTCTTCAATTATTGGTGTATACAATTAAATACTTATTTTTGTAGTTTAATTAGAAAAATGGCAAAAGAATAGCAAGATTACCTGTCTTTGGATTTTAACTTTTTCCTTTTAATAATGAAATATATTTTGTCTAAATGTGTAGTAAAATACTTTGTTGCTACGACATTTCCTTGAAATTTTAATTCACAAATTGGTACCTTGGGGATTAAAAATAGCTTTAATGGAAATAAATATTTGCGCATAGTTTTCTGTTTCCTTAAAAAATTAATTCGAAGTTAATGTTTTTTATTCAAGAATTCATGACATATTCAGTTTCTAAATCGCTTTCAGGGGAGAGCTTACCTGGCCCATCCAGGAGGAGGTCATTTGATGACACACTTGTTGATGAATTGTCTCCTGAAGTGGTGGTGACTCGGCAGCCGGTGAGCAGGAGAGTAAGTAGGAGCGTGGTGTTTTTTTTACCTTCCTGTGTTTATTAATTATATAGGTGATGCATTTATTTAAATAGCTTTTTGACGTATTCCTCTATTCTCCAAATGCACACTTATATTTGAACCAGTCGCCTTTTCCGATCAGGTGGCTGTTACGAGAGTCAGTCGTTCGAGTTTAGACATGACTGCACGTCCATGATTCCCTGGAGCCATCAAATGTTAGATCTGTTCTTTTAGTTGTCTTTTGCTGTTTATTATAGGCATGAACTTTTCCAATGAGGGCAAGTGCCCTTCAAAATTTCATATTGTAGCATTTTTCTCGTTTTTATTCTTAGAAACTACACAGATACTATACTTATTTCTCGTGGGTTTTATTAATGACTAAGATAATTATTTATTAAAATATTTTAAACGATGAGTATTCAAAGCAACCATGTAGTGTATTGTTGAAAATTATCAAAAAAAGTTTGAACATTTCTCGGTTATTTAGAAGGTATAACAAAAATATTTTTTTTTATTTTGAAATATAATATTCCCTTTTGAGGAAAGATATTTTTGAAATTAAAGCTGGAAAAACGAAAAAATGTGCTTATTTCTTAATTAAAATTTTATTTTTTAAAAAATTTTTTACCGATTAATATTATTTAAGTAATAAATTGAGCAAATCCGTTAATGGGTGTGTTAATGACCGAAATTAATGGGTGTATGGTTTGCAGAGCCCCAATGAACGCATTTATTAGTAAAGAAAATCGAAAGTTGGAAGGAATAAGGCAAATAAGAATTTCAACTTCATTTTGTATTAATGGAGTAATGCGAGAACCAAATTTGATGAAACCACTCTATACTCGTGCTAAAAGATATCAAGCAATGTATTCCTTAATCATCTTGTCTGTCCCAGTAAAGGAGCAAACTTGCACCCTCAGCATAAAATTTAAAAAATCCAGATCAATGACCATGAAAACTACGAATGCCCAAAATTTAATTTCTCCTTCTTAAACACTTTGTTTCCTAATTTAGAGAAGAAACTCGAATATGTATTTTATTTCATCTGAACGATTAAAACGAAAGTTCACAAGGAACTATAACTTATTATAAACCAAACTACGTTTTTCTTTTAAATGATCGCTTTTCTACGTATGCGAGTTACAGTAAGTCAATCCTTCAACGCATTGTTACCCTTCTTAGTCAATCCTTTAACATTCAAAATTTGCTACCCCTCTTCTGTTTATACGCTAAAAACTTAACAAACTAGATGGACAAATTTTATTAATCTTAATTATTTACTTGTTCTATCATATTTTGAATAGATGAAATTTCATATCAGAATTTTTTTTAAACTTGGTTGAAATTTACCATTTTCACATACAGACTCTTCATACTAAAAATTTCACCCGTTAAGAAAGAAGTGTTTTTGAGTTACCTTGTTAAAAATTTGAAAAATGTATATTTCAAATTCAGGAGCCTCTTGCAGCATGAAAATAGGTCGAGATTTGGGCAACCAAGTTGCTACACTGCACCAATACTTCGTGTATGGAGAGATGAAAATATCGATTTATAATAAAGTTCAATGTATGTGTGTTCTATTGCTATCAAATTTGGCACTTATATGCCTTGGAAGTCAAAAATGTGCACCTAGCAGCGTTTTTTTTCAAATTTTTAATTAATTTAAAATTAAGTGAAAATTTGACGTTTCTTCAATATAACTTATGAAAATACTGCAGCACAAGACTGATTTTCACATCATAGTAAAATCAAAAAATTATCTTTTTAATGTCACCAGTATTTTTAGCTACAAATCAAATTTCTATTTTTAAATAAATATTTTAACGTTATTTTTCAACTATTCAATTCGTAAAAATAAGAATAAAATTTAACCTGCACGTGCACATTAAAAAAATGTAATGCAAAAAAACAATTATCAGCATGTTCCCACCATATTGACAAAGGTTCAAATGAAAAAATAAATCCTGTTGTTTCAAATTAAACATATAAAAATATAATTTTCAGCACGCGTCTGAAAAAAGGAAATAAATATGAAACAAAAATAAAAATTTAAATCAGCTAACAAAAAATTTCATGTTATCATGAGAGAGTATTATTTGTAAGTCATTGTTGTATTAATTTTAATCATTAACCGGTTTGAAACAATCATGTGATTATCATTTTACACGTGTACACGATTTAAAAAAAAATGGTTTCCCCCCTTTCAAAATTATGTGACTATTGTATTGCAAAATCATTAATTTTTACTTTTTCCCATCTCAAAATCTTCCCAAGCTACAGAAACTTTGTTTTTTTTCGCTAGAAAATCGAAAGTGAAAGTTTTTAAAAAGTTATATTTTTATAATTATAATAGTTGTATATATACACCTTTCAACATCTTCCCTCCATGTTTCGTATCGAGTTCCCTTTTTCTTTGCGCTTCTTCGGGCGATAACTTCTCGGGGCCGTGCTCTTGCCTGCCAGACAGGAGACGCGGGTATGTGGCAGATATTCCTTCCAATTTGTAACTTTTTGTTGGTGATAAGTCGCCACATATGGCAACCTGATTTATCTTTTTCTAATAACCTCAAAAGCGATAAATTGACAATTTTCTGTCCCTGCATTATGACACTTCAAAACCCTCAAGCCAAAATGACATCCATTTCTCACCTGATGTTTTCTAAAAATTATTTTTTTAATAATATTTTACAATAATTACATTAGCAATTCAATTAATCGGATTTAATGCAACATGTTTGAATGTGTGCCCTTTCGATTCAGGGCTAATTTGAAAAACTTCAATAATAGAAATGCACGAGTTAAAAATGGTCTGAATGAAGTCAGTAATTATATTTTATGTAATTTGATTCAATAAATTAAGATTGTTTAGCCTTTATCTAGATCATTTACTCTGGGAATCATATTTAACCAAATATTTTAGATACACCCATATTTAAAATAAAAAGAGTATTCTTATTTTAAAACTAATATATTCAAAACCTCGTAAAGCGTTCTGATTTTATAGCAGAAGATAGAAATGTAAATTTATTTAAAAATTGAAGTATCAATTATTTTGCAGAATGATTCCTTAGGACCAAAGAACTGTAAAAGTTAAATTTCATAAATTTTAGAAATATATTTATAAACCGAAAGAGGTAACATATTATTGTTGACAGCATTTATTTCATTTAAAAAATAAAAACTGAATTTTTAGTTGATTAACTGAAAATTTTGTTGAATAATTCTTTGGGATATTAAAAATCATGAAAATTATTCTGTAGGGAACAAAAGATTGCAAAGCTGAATGACGTTGCTTTAAGTTCTTCTAATCTTTTAAAGTCATGCTTGGATTCACTAAAGTGCGTCTCTTATATTAATTGTAGTTGCATTGTTTCCACTTTAATTCAAAATTGTATTTTAAGAGCATTATAGAAAATTAGAGAGGGGCGCGTAATACAACGAACAAAACTACTTAAGGCTTGAATAATGGTAGAAGTGAATAATATAACTATCAAAATTTGAAGCTTAAAAATATTTTGCTGAGAAACCTATAATGAGAAGTTGCATAAAATATTAAATGAACATTTTAGAGAGCATTAATATGGGTGAACCACCTGGTCCCCAAAGGAGGCTGGTATATATATATATATATATATATATATATACACTGATGTGCAAAACTTATGCAACAGGTGTTTTTTTCCCCTAACTCCACGAGAAATCGTCTAAGACATGTGAAATTCAGAAATGAAAGATAGCATTTTGTATTTAAAGGAAGGCACATAGTTGCGCAAAAACGCATACAATGCATACAATAATGAAATAAAATTTTAAAAAAGATTTTTGAACTCATAGTATCGTTACACATGATTATCTGTCCAGGAGGAAGAACAACAAGCTGATGTTCCTTAGTTTGGCATATGCCCTCCCCTTATAGCAATGGTTGCTTCGTACCATCTCCCTATACTCAGCACTAGTTTGTACAACAATTCTTTAGGTAAGAGTGCCCATTCCACAATCAGCATCAGTTTTAGTTGTTAGGTGTTCCCCGGAGGATGTAATCCTACCACATGGCGTCTTGCCAAAGCATCCCACACATGCTCGGTGGTATTCAAATCAGGGGAGCATGCTGGTCAATCCATTCAAGTAATATCTGTATTTTCCAATAGCTGCTGAAGAATAGGAGTTCGATATAGCAGTGCATTATCATCCATAAAAACGAAATCTGCTCCAATGGCACCTTGGAATAGACACTCATGGGGAAGGATCATCTCCTTACAATAGCGAATTACAGAACCTCGAAAATGTGGAGATTAGTTCTCCCGTTCAGCATAATACCTCCCCAGACGACAACTTCATAACCACCATAACGGTGTCTTTCCATGATGTTACTGGGATGAAACCGTATCCCAACCTCTCTCCAAATCAACTGGCGTCGAGAATCGTTTGTAGTACAAAAACGACTCTCATATGTAAAGAGGACACGACTCCATTGAAGAGATGTCAAGTTTTTGTGCTCCTTGCACCACTCTAAACTGTGCCACCGATGACCAACTGTCAAAGGGATACAGCATTCATGACGACGGGCAAATAGCCCCCCCCCTTTGTGAAGGTGTCTGAACACAGTAAACAGCGACATTTGTTATCCTTTTGCTGTACACAAATGCTGAGCAATAGCGCTTGCTGACTGGTTTAGGGTTCTTTTCGCCTGCAGAACGATATATAGGTCATCCGCTGTAGTTGTTTGTCTGGGGCAGCCACCACCAATCTTTTTAATAGTTGTACCCGTGGTTTGGAAGGCTTTCGAAGCGCGCGAGAAATGACACTTTTGTTGATTCCGAATTCTTCAGCCACACTGGTCACACTACGCCCCTCCTCCAACTTTCCGATCATTCTCCCACGAGTGGAATCCTCCATGTGATTTCTTTTAGCCATATTTCACGAAAGAACTCACTAGCATTTTACAGCAACCTTTCTCCTGAATTAGGTGTTCATTGTACTGATCACAATAACTTCTTTTCCGAAGTTTCATGGCTATCTGCTTAAAATTTACTTTGCTTAAGTTTTACGCACTTATATAACATCTCTAGAGCCTAAAATGATTATGTAATCATTTTAGGATCTATTTTAAAAATATTAATACATAAAATGTTATAAAATTTTTAAAATAGAATTTGAGTTTATTATAAAAAATTATTTGGCTACTATTGGCGAGTTCTTTTGATCATAGCTATTCTAGGTGTTTGCTTTGAAATCCATAACTGTTTAAAATGATGATGGAAGAATTGAGTGCTACTTCTGCATGGTTAGCGATTCAGCGTTTATTGCCTAATCAGTTTTGGTATACCTGTTTTAAGTGGCGGTAATTAGCAAACATCATAGCATTTTGATTTTTCTGGTGTTCTGTATTTATAAGAAGTTAAGAACTATAAGAAGTTCTGTTGTTTTTAAGAAGATTTCAATTTTCTATAAATTGCCTTTTTTATATAGAAAAGACGGAACAGAGAAGTAGATGAGGAAGAAGAGAAGGAATTTAGAGGTAAATTATGACATGTTTTTCAATCGCATATTGCCAAATAAAAAGCACCAATAAACCAATATGGTTAATTGATTTTGCCAAATCCTAATTATCGTGCAGGAAGAAATGATATAGAAAGTCATGTCTGGAATATAGAGGGACATAACAATCAGATATTGATCAAAAGTTTCTTCATTGGGCAATTATTTGAAATTATATTTATTATTTAACATATGATAATATTGAACTTCCACTGCCACGTCTACTTTTATACTGGAAAAACATTAATTAACATTTTTGTAATGCCCACAATTCAAATGGCCTCAAATTTCTCGTAAGTCTATAACATTTGTCGGCCCCATTTGTGACCGGAAATTCTTAATTTCTCACAAACTAAATTAAATATGTACATCAATAGCCAGAAAAAATGACAATTGTTGAAGAGGACCTCATTAAATAAATAGAATCGGTTATTCATTTGTTTATAAAAATAAATCATTACTCTTTTTATTATTTAAAATAATATTTTGGAAGCGTACACATCATAAAGCAACGCTCCACTTAATAAATGTAATTAAAATACATCGTGCATTTATTAATTTGATGAAAAAATGTATGCAACAAAAGTGTTGTCTAATAGAACCTATTCGTTGGAGGCAAAGATGGCTCTTCTGACCTTTTTTTTGCCTTATTTGAATCTTCAGTTCCACTGTAGCTTAACCTTCAAATTATGAATACGTGATTCTTTTTCTATTTTAACACATTTTCTATTTTAACACATATCCAGTTGGTTTAAGTAAACCAACTGGATATGGTTATCCATTTTTTCTTTCACGTTAGTGGATATGATGATTACTAAATACTGGCACGGTCACCACTTTTAGTTCAATTTTGATTCCGAAATAGAAGGAGAAAACCGAATCCACTGAACACCCCATTCGTCATTCAACTGGGCAATGAATTGATATAAGATACAGACTCGACCTTCCTCACGCAACGGACGATTAAGTTCTTTGGCGAGTAGTAGAGTCTTGAAAAACGAAATGCAGTCTTCATATTCGGAACACAACCTCCTTCGTCCCAGACAAGTGTTCACAAACTTTTAATTATTGCTACCCACTTACATAAATATCAATCTATGGTGACCCTTTTCAAACTAGGTAGTGGGAATGGTTTTGAGAAGAAAAGCACATTTTTATATGCTATAAAGTTCTGAAGGAAAAAAAATATTTATTAATCGTAATAACTCGTTACACAAATCAAAATAAGCTCCTTGGATGTTGTGTTCTTAAATTGAACGTTCAGAGCGAAAAAGTTGGCTTGAATACATATTGTTATTTTATACTGTTGCGTACTCTATGAATCTTAAACCAACATCATTTATTTGAAAATCGTAGAAATAATTATATATAAAAAGCATTCAATATCATATCGTCATCCACAAAAAATCAACTAGCTATTCATCAAATTATTCATAAAATTTTCAAAACTAGTCATTAATATAATTTTGGCAACTACCATTTTAGGAAAGCTAAAAAGGCAACTCTGGAATATTGATGCTTTATTGAATTTCATGTTCGGTAGCTACACTTCCAAAAACATTTTGATGCATTCTGACGTACTTTGAAATATTTGGTTAACTTTATGGTTCTTTTTGTTTTGTTTTGTTTAGAGGAGGTCCTACCAAGGATTAAAAAAAGGAAAGGAAATCCAGTCGAAGAACATCCGGTTGCTGCAAATGCGGTAAGTAAAATTTCATTGATTTTACTTTATTCAATTCCTACAATTAGCTCTCTCAATTATAATATTACAGATTGAAGATAATTAGAAATTTCTAATCTGTATTGCATTACCTCAAGTGGTGTAGAGAATTCACGTATTTTTCTTGCACAATTGACTTTGAATCCTCAACTGGCATTGAAAATTCAATGCTAGTATATTTTTTAATCAAATATTTATAGTAATTGTAATTGTTAGGCCGAGATGGCCTGTTTGGTAGGGCGTTGGTTTCACGTCCTTTTGGTAGCGAGTTTGAACTTGTCAGGCGAGTGCTTTCCATGTGCGGTGGACTTTAAATCTGTTGTGGTCGTCAAGGTCTCTATGTGGAGAGTAACACGATTGGGGGTACTGGGTCAGAGGTGATCGTTCTACTTTTCAGATCTTAGTTACGATCTGTGGATGAATGAAGCCCACCCCGTAAAAAGGATTTGTGACGTATGTGAGCTAGAAGTTAGACTTCTGCTCTCAGGTGCTCAGGAGTACATACTCTCAGAAGAAATATTCCAATATTTATGTGTTTTTTAAATATGTACCTTTTATTTTAATTCTTTTACTATTTTGATCATTTAGGATTATTTTGTGAACTTGTTCTTATTCATGTTTGTATATACTAGTAATGTTTAATTGGTTTTTTTAAAACTTCTTTTAATGTATATTTGTATAAGTAATTTTTTTTAAACCTTTTTCTCTGTCCGGGGAGTCTTAATTCCCTCAAGAGTTAGTTTTTCATGTTTATGCTGGGTGGGGTTGCTTTGTGGCGGCCGATTGTTTAATATCTATGACTTCGACTGGATCGGAGTATTGGTATGCATTGCCCTTGCCCTCAGAAGCTTCATCACGCTTCCTTTCGTTGTAAAGTGGAGCATGAGAACAACAACAATTGTAATTATTTTATAAAAAGTAACTAAAATAAAAAATTTCCCAATTCCTAAATTTTTCTTAACCTATGAATTGATTTTAAAAAAGTGTTTTTTATATTACTTGATTTTAATTGTGATTATCATAAACGTTATCTGAACTTTCCCTTAAAAAGCGGATCGGAACGCAAGGTTACGAAAAGAATTTCTGAATTTATGAAATAAGTTTCGACGTAAAACAAAACTGTTTAAAAGTTCATTGTAACTTATTTATATTTTGGCGTATAAGCATTAAAAACACTTTGTTATGAATATAATTTCAAATAACTTTCTAAAAATTTATTTTTTAGTAAATGACGTTGAAATAAGACGATATTTGGGTACACAAAAAATATGTATATGGATACAAAATTAATGCTCTTGATGCGATCGTCCGAAAGTCTTTCACTTCCCTAAACTCAAAATTATCAAATGCAAAATGGAGCAAAATTAAAAATGCCAAATATCCAAGTTTTTAGAGGTGAGGAATCATCGCGAGAGCAACCAATTCTGCTTGGAATTTTCTAAATTATCTAAAGCCGTCGATATGTTTAAGCTTTTCAATGTCGTACACCATCCTACAGAACAGGGTGCTGTCTCTTAACCCCATTTCCATAACCATTTCGTTCAATAAACAGACTGATAAGCATGGTATATCTTTACTACAGTAATGATATCTACAAAAAATGCCGATTCGTACACAGTATCATAATTTTCTCTAGAATATCGGGTGAAGTAATAAATCGAATGACCCTATGAATTTCAAGAAAGTTCAATATTTGAGTGGTTATCGCACTTATTATAACGTGATAAATAAAAATTTGTTTTTTTTAAAAAAAGGTAATGCAAGAAATAAATGTACGGGAATCTGTGAGGCTGCTTATTTTTCCGTCATAACGGACGAGTGTCTATCATTAGATGTTTGAAGCAAGAAGCAGAGGAAGAGAGATATTTTCGTTGATAATATTAACTGATTGGCGGCGGATAATTTTCGCCTGTAGAAATTCTTTTCAGCCTTTTCTTGTTCGAGTTTCGGATCTGGTTTCTTTGTGTCAAGGGACTGTGAAGATGCTTTTTACAGAATTATAAGTCATAGACACTCTCCGATATGCAAGAAAGGCGCACGGATTAACCTTAAAGCTGGATGACAGTACCGCCGCAACAGCAACACTGGTAAAGTCCTACCGGCCAAGATTACAACCCTCCTCATAGAAAGTACGTCCCGTCATCGATGGATTCTCACCTATTAGTGTGCGCACCAAGAGTAGCGAGATCCAACCACCATACCAGAAGCATCTCAGCCCCAATGATGGGGTGCATCCCTGGGGGATCAACAGCATAGTAAAACACCGTACCAATTGCATTAATCACTGTCCAATGGAACACAATTCACTGCAAGTTATTAGCATCATGTTTGATGCTTTTTGCATTTAGGAATAGACATATTTTTCGAAAAGTACTTTTCTGTAGCTTCCCTTCCCTTAAGTGAAATCTGAATTTTTGGAAGCATAACTTCGAATTTCGAGTTTTTTAAAAAGTTATATCATTCTGATCAAACTTAATTAAAATACGCTGCGTTAAAAATTTAAAAGAATGCGATATATTTTATTCTTAACTTTTTTTTAATTCCTCATAAATTTGGTTTTTAGAACTTTCCAAAAAATTTCTTCTAAGATAAGGAAATAAAACTTCCATTTTTACTAAAATCTGTTACATGTATAACGTTACATTACTTGAAGGAATCTTACTTTTACTGGTTTTGAAAATGGGATAAAAAATGGCTGGTAGTTTTTTTTTTAAATTTTACATTGAAATTTTATTTTAATGTTCAGTAAAAATTCTGTTAACCCAATTTTGTTGAATATTAAACTTCAGATTGAATTGAATATCGTGTTCTTTCTCTTTCAATTTATTAAATCTAAGTTTGATATTCAATTATCAATTCAGAAGAAATATAAGCTCTTTTAAAAATTGGTAGGCTTAGTTACAAATTTAATTTGAAATGCTAGTCAATTTTGCTTAAATTGAAATATCTGTACATAACTAGATCTTAAAACTAGACTTTATGTGAAAACTTTAAAAAATCTCTTTCTAACTGCGTCATCTAAGTGCCGAAATATCCTTTTTTTCCAGCAGATATACTCAAATTAGGGTTGAGAAATTCTAGAGCTGCTAAGAAGAAAAAGAAAATATAAATTTATTGCAGAAAAAATCCTACATTTCTAAAAAGGAAATGGAGTGGTCTTTTTTCTAATTTTACGTCATTAATGTTCCTTGAATTCCAAAGACATTAGTGATAATTTGTGAGGTAATACGCTGGCCATCATGTTTCCTTCGAAAAGAATAAAGCAGTCTTAACTGACCTATACGCGTTTGTCAATCCCTTTTATCAGTTAAGTTTAGAAGTTGAATGCCATTTATCTTCTCCAGGGCACTGTTGACCTAGTAAATTATTTTGTCTTTCCGGGGGTAGAGTATTTAATAAGTGTGTGTGTTTCATTTACATTGAATGTGACTGAATGGTTAAAAAGTCTCTTGTTTGTGGGTCACGAGAACTGAGATTATAAATGTCTTATTCTTTTGAGCATGATTAAAAACCCATGAAAAGCATTCGAAAACACCTTACGCGTTACGTCAGAATGAGACGTTGGTATATCTAAATTAATTCCTCCCTCTTTGAAACTGAGCCCCTTTGCTAAGCACAAAGAAATTGTTCCCTTCCGCATATATAAAAATGTTTTTCTTTCATAGGCATACACAAAGTTTGATGTCAGTTTGGATTTCGTGAAGGGAGTAGCAAGGAGCACGCTTCCAGGTCGGAGAATGGCCCGGGAAGCCATAAAGACGTTGAGCAGGGAAAGCGGAGAGTGGGTCTCCGATCTGCACTATATGGCGCGTTTGGCCATGGAGCATAGAAAAGGGAGGCGTTTGTCAAAGCGGGATTTCGAAACGGGGATGAAGATGATGGGATTGGGTAAGTTTTTTTCAATTCTGGAAATGATTAATTTTGCTGCAAGTCATTGTTTAAAAAAATGTGCGTTCATTTGTTTTCGATGTACATCGATGATCTTCCAGAAATTGGACTGAAATAAAAACAGCAGGAGTTGTCTTCTCAAAGCTTTCTCATATGCTCTTATTAAAGCGTCCCCCCCAAATGTCATCATAGTATTGGCGTTCCATTGCTCTGAAATATCAACCTCTGTCGGGAATAGTATTTTTATTTTAATTTATTGCGTGATCCTTGGCGAATCGGGCCATTAATCCCTGTCGTGCGGTTAATAGTCCCTGAAAAGCGTTAGTTTAAAATTTGTTGTCCCAAAAAGTTGAAACAAAATTTTGACAAACTGCATTTGCAATCAAGAAAAAAAGAAATATGCTTCATCTGATATATTTCAGTTTGTGTTTTTGAAATCGAGTTCACATGTTTCTGAGGTGACAGACCGACACACATCCTCTTCTTGTGTTTGGCTCGAACTTGGGTTTGTGTCTATGCCAGAGATGCTAAAATTGCTTATCCAATTTTATCTAAACAACTTTCTTCGTTTTGCAACTATCGTGTTAACTTGTATTTTAGCAGCAGGGCAGATAGTCTTCCTGTCAATGAATCTTGCTCAAAGTTTGATGCAAATCAACAAATTGGATGCAAAAACATTTCCTCTAATTATCTCAAAATGTGTTTGAGTTATATTATCAGACAGGCAGATGGACATATTACAAAAGTGTTTTCGAACTTGGGAAGAACTAAAATATGCAATACGAATTTTTTAGCGATTATTTTACTTTCTTTACACATTGTGTACGAGAAAATAAAAATTACTTTATACTGTAACTAATCTTTATTAATAAAATCAATATTAATTAGTGATAGTTTCAGTTCAAAAGTACTAGACCTTTTTTTAATAAAAGAATTATTGAATTTTTACCAATTTATTATTCTAGATGTTATCTAATTTATTCACAAAAAATAACCAAATAATATTTTGCAAAAAATAATTTCCCTTTTTCTACGTACGCTTGTGGCAAAAGGTTTAAGTTTTTGTTTATTACCCAAGTAAACATAAAAAATATAATTCATCATAACATAACAAAAAGAAAATTTCAGACAATTAACAATATTTTGTTCATTAAATATAAATTTAGAAGCTAAATACTTGTATATGAGAAAAAAAGAAAGCCTGGGGGGAAGCATATAAAGTTAACTGCAGCGTTCGATAACAGATAAATACAATTTTCTTTTTACCAAGAAAGCGCCAAGGCAAATGCATAGAAAACACAGTATAGAAAAACTATGTAAAAGCGGGACTTGCAGAAATCAACTGAGATGCGCCCAAGCATCAAATTGTCAGTATAAGCCACGTCAGCACAAAACGATTAATCGTTCCTGACAAGAATTCATTCAATTTCAGTTTTGTCTTTAGGCTTTTTATAGTTTCTGCATTAAAGCAAATAACCTTTCAGAGTGATATCGGATCTCTGCTCTTAAATAAAATTTTGCTAAAAATCATAAGTTTATGAAACCATAAATTTTCTCATCAACTTCATTTTTTAAGTGATCGTCAAGTGTGTCAACAAGACCTTGGGAGGCTATTGACCTGTTGCCCATTCAAAAATCATTAAAATATCCATAAATTTCTTTACTATAAAAC
>JAOUZG010020767.1:0-25580 GCA_026289955.1 Argiope argentata
AAAAAAACTCAATTTTATCCAATAGTCCAATTTTTCCAAATTTAATATGAAACCTCATGATCTCTAAATATGTCTTAAACATCGCCTGCCTTACATTTCAAAAGAGACACAGAGAAATTAAATTTTTTAAAGATCCTTACCTTAACAATTTCGTCCATTTTTGGGGCAGCTAACTTTTTTATTTTAAGTGAATAACTAACCAATTACATTGTTCTATGTTTTTCGGGAAAATATATGCTATATAGCTAAAAGTATCCAGAAACCCAGTGGTAGAGACTAAGAGCGTACTGAGGCGCATATTAATATGATGTTTGTCCAGCTTTTGCATCAATGACAGCCTGCACACGTCTGAGAAGATTTTTCATCAGTTTTTGGTAGGTGGCTGTAGAAATTGACTTTCAGGCGTCCATCAGAAATAAAGTGAATGCTTGCAGTGTGGAAGATTAGGCTTACTACATAATCTGTGCTCTAATTCCTCCCAAAAATGTTCTATGAAATTTATATCGGGGTTATGAGAAGTCCATTCCCGTTTTTGAATGCCAATTTCATCAAACGATATCTGTGCAATCCTCGATGCGTGAATGAAGCAACTATCTTGCTTGAAGAGAAATGGGCCTTCCTGAAAATATTGTTAAAGCGTTTGGAGTGCAGCACTGTCCAGAATGTCCACATACACATCAGAGTTCATGTTTCCAACCACAGGAACTAACGGACCCATGAAAAAACCCGAGAAATACCCCTATACAATTATATTTCCACTACCAAACTTAACAGCTGGTACAATTCATTCACTAAAGAAGCATTCGCCGGACATCCATCAGACCCAGAAGCGTCCATCTGATTACCAGACTGTAAAGCGAAATTCATCATTCCAAAGAACAATTTTCTACATGTCCACAATCCAATAACGGTGAGTTCTGCACCATTTCAATCGATATTCGTATTCTGTGGAGTGATGTTCGAATTGTGCATTGCTGCACGACCATGGAAACCCAAGATTTTTACATCTCAACTAATAGTCCTGCTGCTAACATTAACATCCGATGAGCTTTGGAACTCCTGAGAAATTTCCACCAACGGGGACTTGTGATATTGTTTCACTCCCCTGTTCAGAGTTCTAAGGCTGCGTTCATCTAGTGTTTTCTACCAACCAATTCGTTTTTCTGCAGTTTCACCGTCTCGACATTTCCTCTTCACTATAACATCATTCAAAGTGGATTTAGGCTTCTGTAGAAGATCCGCACTCCCCTGTACTGATTTCCCACAAAGGTGGCATCCCACTGTACTGCCACGATCAAATTCACTAAGCTCCTTTGATTTACTCATTGCCAACAAGCGCATAAATACAACCTGACAAACCACTACTGACTCTTTTATAGCTTTTGATTAAGCATCAAATTGCATTAAATACCAAAACCACTTTTTAAGGGGTGACCAGATAACGTAATTTAGTATAGAAGTTCCATTTTCATGGTAATGTTATTTGTCAGTGCTGTTTGATTTAACTAAATATTTCGGTTAATATGGTAGATGAGCATCTTGTCATCAAAAGTATTTAGAATTTTTTTTTAATTAATTAGATTTTAAGTAAAAAAATAAGAATATATAATACCAAAGTAAAATAAGGTAAATAAGGAGCCAAAGTAAAGTACCAAGTAAAATAAGACTATTAAAATAAGACTAAGTAAAATAAGACTATTTTAAATATTAAAAATTATTAACTTTTACCTCGGACTTAAAACGTATTTCATATTTTCACTTTTCTCAGTTAATAAATAATTTCTAGAAAAAAATTCTGTATTCTTTTTTTCTATATAATTAATAAATGCAGAAAAAGAACGAATGAAATGATTAATGAGCATGAACTAATCTTAAAGAAATAATTAATAACAAAATATATTTTTATGTACCTTTATATCAACGGAGTCCCATTTTGAAAATTTTTAGATAATTAGTTATTTTGTCGATTTTAATTATTTTTATTTATTCATTTGCATTATTTACATTTCGTCAAACATCATTATATTTTCTTACAGCAATGGCCTAATTTGTGTGAAGTTTAGAAGTAGTTAATTTATTATTATCCACGGATAGCAAAAAAGGTTTTACAAGATGTGATAGTTTAAAATATATTTAATATTTGATAGCAATTCATATTAATTGAATTAATATTATAGTAACTTTTTAATACAATAAAATATATTGCAGACGTTCCAACTAAATAAAGGTTAATTGCTGGTTGCTTTAAACACAAACATCTTCATAATGGCAATTGTCTTCACAAATGATATTCTCAACCTAACAGATATTTTCCAATTTGCTTAAGAAAATCTCATTCCGAGACCCTTCCTGAAATTAGCATCGTAAACATTTGCAAATACATTAGTGCAATGCACAGCTATTCAATGCTTTATGGACACCTGCGCTACACTCCCAATAACATTCCAATGCAATCCAAATGGCAAAGAAGCTATTTTCAGTAACGATTATTATACGAACATTATTATCTCGCACCAATTTATGTGATATTTGCTCAATTACCGAGAAAGTGTGTCAAATACACAATGATTCGATGTTTTTATTTATTTTGTATACATTTGTATAGTTGCTCAGTTAATTTGTATTTTTATGACCATTTCATTGTTTGTGTGTTATTAGGTTTATTTTAAGACTCCTTGAAATTTCCGCCGGAATATTCTCAGTATTTTATGATTCTGGTGATTTATATGTAAATACACAGGCAACTTTTGGCCTATAGTGAGATATTTTTCATTAATTTATTCATATGTATATATTTCCCAGATCTATTTTTTTCAACAATTTTTTTTCTCATCCTGCAATATATTTCTAAACCTTATTTACGTTATTCAAGCGTTAATCCAATTTTTTTCTTTTTAATAACATGAACGTCTCTCTAAAACTCTCTAATGAACTTATTTTCTAATAAACATAGTATAGTAAAAATCGCATACCTTTGATGAACAACAGTTACGAATGAGCATAATAGTGTATGATCTTTTGAGATTTTGGGGGGCGATATATTGTTGATATGAAATTGTTTATTACGAATGTACCAGGAAACCAAATAAGAATTTTAAACACCTTTTTCAAATCGATTGAAATAAAATTTGAATCAAATTTTGGAAATTCAAAGTCATAAAATCATATGAAAATTCATTTATTTAAGTCATTGTTTTGTTTTTCAGTTACCATATTTGCAAGCTTGTGAAAGTACAGATTTTGATGAAAATGGTTCAAAATCTGGAAAAGATCTTAACTTTGGATGCTAAAATTGGGAATTAAATTTTATTGATCTAAGTTATTACGAATTTCTGTATAATCGCTTTTAAAAGCGAATATACAAAACAAGATGCAGACAATCCCTCCCTTTATGGGTTTGGTTCCAAATTTCATACATATCTACACTTTAGATGTTATTTATGTGTACCGAATTTATTCATCTAGTTCTTTATGATTTGTAGTTATTAAGTTTACAAGCACTCGAACAGTAAAAAAAAACTTCCTCTGAGTAGATTTAGAAAAATCATAGAAATCTACATATTCAGTTCTAAGACCATGAACCAAATTTCATTTATTCAGATAGATATAGCTTCAAAAATTCGTTTTCTGGAGTTAAGGAACTCTAATTCCAGAAACGTATATATATATATATGTGGTATTGTTATCTCATCCTTTATAATTGGTATTTTTAAGAGCAAAATCTAGTATTTAATTTCTTACATATAAATAATTTCGTATTAAAAATAAATAGGATCAAAAAACGAAATATAATCATTTATATTATGTTAGATATTTTATAAGCATTTAATCTCGTAAAAAGGAGGCTTAATAGCCATCCCGAAATTTTTACAATTAGAATAAATAATAAGTTAAATGAACTTCTCATATTTTGTTTAAAAATCATTTCCAAAGGAAGATGTCAACAATTTAAGCGAAAAACTGAAATTACTTCTTATAAACTTAATCTAAAATATCAAGATGCAATTTTTAAATGAAATACACTAGATTATGATTTTTCAAAACTAATATTTTCCTCTAATGTTGCATTTTAGTACTCATGTCAGTGTTTATGACATAAAATAGTAAAAAACTATGATAAAATTGCAACTTAAATTAATTTTTGTTGCAATAATTATTACAATTAATTTACTATAATATTGCATCAAAATATCAACTACTCGATCATTTGTTTGATTCCTAAAAATCCTTTTTAGTACTCTATATAAATGTTGTTCCCAATGAATCAAAACGAAATAACATCGTTTTCCGTGACACTTTAAATGTTATTTTCATCAATCAATAAACAAACTCTTACTTTTGCTTATCTTCACATATAAGCTACATGTGGAGATATTCATCTCTTACTTTTAGTCTTTAGAGGAAGGAAACTTCTACTTGTGAATTATTCATCGGTGGAAAATTTCAATATCATATCCGGCTAAGGAATTCGTAAATCTTCATGGCTTACCGGATTCCGGTCGCTTACTTTCGTCGATTTAATGATGGCCTAATATTTATAACATCTGGATATTAAATTCATATCGGATCAGTTATTGGAGTTATATGCTTTAACATGAGTTATTTATGGTTGCCATACTGTTCTCCGAGCCACGCCATTGCCGATTTTGCAAGATTTCAGTATAAAACTTTAATAATAAAGAAATAATTTATTTGTATACCAAATAAAATAAATATAGTGCTCAATAGGGTTCAATTTATATCTAAACTATATATTATTTATATCTAATTACAGAGTTTTGATATCTTAGTTACTCTTATTCTGTTAGTAAATAAGTATAAGGCAACTATAATATTTGCGTGTCATATGCGTATATCGTACCATAAGCTACGATTCAGTTCATGCAATTTCTGTCTTCCCTCCAATCGGTATTACTATTCTCCATAATGTTGCCTATAGGGAAAATCTTTCTGCTTCTTCCCTCCCTAATTAGAATTATATTTTGTTTCCACCTTTTCTCCCTCATTCCTCTGTGAGAACAGTTATCAATATCATTCTATTTAGAGATAAAACCAAAGAAGTTTTCCCTTCTGTTTGCTGACTTATGGCAGTCCAATTGGCGGCAGAGTTGGTTCCAGATTTCAGAATTGTTGTGTTCATAAGTGGTATTGAATCCGAGCACTTCCAATTCAGAATTCGTGATGAATGCACAGTTTTTGTAGATGAACTTTTGGGTTGAAACCTCACCATCAAATGGATCACTGAACAAAATAGTGTAATCTCAGACTATCTCATTTGTACCGATGCTCTTTCATCCTTGGATTCTCTGAAGTCTAATTCTTTGTCTAACAACATTGTCGTCGAGATCCGAATGCAAATTAAAAGCTTTAAAGATAAAATTATCTCAATAGTTTTTGCATGTGTTCGTGGACAGTCGGGCATTTAGGGAAATGACCAAATCGATTGGCTTGTAAAGGCCGCCACTAAGCGCAAAATGGATATTGTCATTAATATTCCTAAATCCTTTTACAAGAAGATTAAAATAAAAAAAATGGCGAAGTCTTGGAATTAGAATATCTCATTTCAAATATAGAGTGCTTAACTAAGAAAATTTTTTCATTAATTAATAATAGACTGTCATGTCATCATTTTTATACTAATTAAAAAATAACCCAATTTCTCACTGGACTTGGATATTGTAAAAGTTATTTGTACAAATTTAATTTGTTTCCGTCAACTTTCTAAGATTGTAATATTGGTGGCGAGGAAATATTGAACTTGTGCTCCTTGTATGTTCCAAGTTTGTCAAAGAAAGACGGATCATGAGCCTGGCTCTCAGGGACATTAATATAAATTGGCCCCCAGATTTTCATCAACTTGTTTCCTCCAGAAATGATTTTGAAAAATTTTGTGAATTTGTTGTTGACATAAAAATAAAATCAGTACCTAATTTTATGGATTTACTTTCAGAATTCTATCCAGTAGAGCATTGGATTCTGAGCAATAAGAGTTTTATATTGTGTAAATTATATAAAGAATGCTAGTTTAGAAAAATTATCATGTTAAAAAATTATATTTTAGCATATTTCTCTTTTTATAAATAGTATGTAATGCAACGAATTGAATTCATTTCATCTTCATATAATAAACGACTTTTCCCCATTACATTTGCAAATAAAAAATTGATTGCAAATAAATAAACGCGTATCATAAAAATTATAATTGTTATTGAACAATAAATTACTCAAGGTGTATGATGCCAACAATGAAAGAGCAATATAATGTCGATTACATGATTTAACTCCTTAAAAAATTTCTCGTTCAAAAACTTTTTTCTTGGAAATTGTATTTCTCGGATACATTTTTTGACATTTTCCCATTGGCCTTTATAATTCTTAATGACCGTTGTATTTTATTTTTTAGGCATTTTCCTTTTCCTTTTAATGTGATAACTGCATTTTATTTATTATAAAAATTATATTTTCAGCCTCACAGTTTATGTTATAGACTGTATTTGGCCCTTGTTTGTCATTTAAAAAAATCGAAACAGCATATTTCTTTTCCTCATAAGCCAAATTTCGTTCCATTTCATTCTAGAAAGTTCAAAAACTCCATATTATTTTTCGGAATTTTGGAAATACAACACAGGACATTTTATTATTAATATTTCCTATACAAATCTATTCTAAAACTAAATTGATTCAGAAAAAAATCAAATCTATTATAAACATTAATTTTTAGTGTTAGATAAAGATGAAAATAATTCTAAAATGTGGACTTTAGAGAAGACTTTTAATAGCAAAGCTTAAGTCTTTGCGTTTTTAACTTCATCAATTGTGTTCAAAAAGGGGAAGACGCGGGGTTAAAATCTGAGGTCTGGAAAAATAATTCTTATTCAAGTAATTGAATAAACACGCGCCATATAAATTCAATTAACTTAATAAGAATTATTCAAAAAATCCCTCTTAGATTCGAATCCTGACTTTCTGCATACGAAACGTCTACAGAGACAACCAGGCCATTGGGATCATCCGGATGGGAGTCAAGATATATAAGCTTTAGCAAAAGTTTGAGGATCTTTTTCTCGAAATTGACTGACCATTGCGTTTTAATATTTTCCTGAATGAACATTCTAAATGTCTACTACCGTTATAATAATTTTCATCCCAAACTCAGATTCCAACCTCATGTCCTCCCCTTGTAAGTGTATTAATGTACGAATAGCTTACATGCATACTGTGTTTTCATCTGAGAAAACAGCATTATGGTCACTTGTTTTATTTTTACAAAAACACTCTGGATGGCGTATCAAATTTTTCTTGCTTACATACTGTGACGATGATATTTTTCCCACGTATTTTCGCTGAGAAATGCGTGGGATCGGCATCTCAACTATGCGCCAAATGTAGCGAACACAAGCTGTGCGATTGGGGAATAAAGCTTCCAGTCTCTGCATTTTCTTATTGTAAGAAGGAATGTTTCATTTCTTTGAAAAGTAAAAGGCGCTAGAATAAGAATATTGTTTTTGTTATTCGGCCTTATTTTTTTGTATTTCACTACAATGTACAAACAAACCCTATCAAACAATTATTTGGCTAATAATTAATAACTGGCTCAGAATATTTCTATTTACGTAAGAATAGTTAACCAGAAATTTTTTTGAAAGCTTATATTTAATTTGATACAGTAAGCTATGAAAATAATATTAGCAGATCACAGAAATTTTCTTTTTTACAATCTTTACTGTTAGGAAATTTCGGCATTAAGGTTATTTCATAATTTTATTCTAAAATGATGCACAGCCTTTTGAACCTGCTATCGTGTGTCCTTAGTTGGAGTAAATAACTTTACTTGATATCCATATATATAGTTATTTGTTTCAGTTATTAATCGGTATCGCATCTGACATTTAGTCAACCCGATAACCATAGCTAATACGTAAATATAGGATTTTAGACATGGTATAAATACGTGTCATAATGTATTTAATCGGGGGGGGGTCTCAGGACTTGTAATGAGAGTTTATGTGGTTGTTGTTGTTGCTGCTGCTGCTTATTATAACAGCATATATTTCATTATGTGCTTAGTTTTTTTTCTTGTTCATAAATTGTGTTTGATCTAAAACTTTCATTTGTCGGACCCAGTCTTTGAAAACTTTCATTTGCCATCATCCCAGAGAAGCTACTCTAATGTCAATTGGCTGATTCTAAATATTTTAGATTCTCTAGCCGCTATATGGGGGCCGCGGTGACATGGTTATAAGGTTTCGGTTCTTGACCCGTAGGATTTCAAGTTCGAGACGCGATTCAACCGAAGACCCGTCGTGTAAGGAGGCCATTACGAACTAAATCTGCCCATGGACAAACGTCCTTCTGCTGGTAAGTGGAGTGGGAGGTGTCAGCTCAGGTACCATCCTCTTCATTTGGCCGTGATTCAAAATTACGAGTTTCGTCCCAAAATATCTAAAGGATTGTTTTACAACAGGAGGTTATAATAACTAAACTAAGCTTACAACCCTTTTCTACAGAAGATAATTATCATTTTATTATCTCTTCACACCACATTAAATCATTGGAAGGACGTTCGGCTCTGGCTGATTTAACGTGAAACAGACTACCCTATACGAAAGTTCTTCAGTAAAATCAAGCCTTGAACCTGAAAATCTGAGGTTCATGAGCCAAGACCATACCACCAGGCCACCGCAGCTCGAAAACGGTCGTAAATAGTGATTATGTAGAAAATATATTAATAAACGCTATAAGCTCACTCCAATCAACAAACTTCTATTTAAGGCATTCTTTTATAACATTAATTAAAACTTTTAGCAAAGCCACAACTTTTATTTTCTTATTTTCCATATTCTGAAAAAAATTACTTTTTAAAATTATTTTTCTATTTATATCATTTATATATATTTTTATTATATTATAGCTTTTAGTTGTTGTTGGATCCAACTCTTCTGCTCTATTCTAAAATGAAATTATATAAGTTTTTCAACCTTTAATGGGGAATTGGTGACATTTCAGAGTGTTTCAAAACAAACTAAAATAGCTACGAAATTCAAAAATGTTATTGATTCTACAAGGAGAAGGAGTAGAGGGGCATCGCCCAACAAGAGTAATTAAATTTAGAAAGAAAAGAATGCAGAAAGAAAAAAAGAAACTACGATGAGAAATAAACTATGGGAGATTACAAACATTTTATTTTCTTAAACTGTCTTAAAGGATTTCGTATCCTCGAAAAAACTTAAGTAAACCATTCATAGATATTGGAAATGCATTAACGCATTAGAATCGGTAAATAAGCTTTGGAAACTTTTACGAAAAGTGCTTTAAATTAAATAGTTTTATTAGAAATATAGTCGAATACTTATTTTAGAAATATACTTGAGAATACTTTCATTTTAAAATTTAAAACTATTTTCAGCCATTTGTCCTAGTACTTACAATCTGTTTTTTACTAATTGTAATCTATTTTACTGTGTAAAGATCATTAAAGGGAAATAATCAAACTTAAACACTAAAATTAGTTTCTATTCCTTTTTTTATATATAAAAATGGTTGTTGATAGTCAAATTTCTTTTCAAAAAAAAGTTCGTAATTTTATTTTTGAAAAAATGAATTATTTTTAAAATCTTGTTTATTTTCGTGATTGTATGTGTTTGCATTTAGTGACTTTATTATATATTATGAATATAATTCATATTTTAACATTGTAGATTTTACTAGAAGTAGAAAAACCAATTAATTTAAGAAAGAAAAATCAAAAAACCAAATGACTTAAAATGAAGAATTTATAAAATGTGAATTTATCGAGGAATTAAATAACATATTCACAGTGAGTATTTTGAACTCTAAAATTTTACTTCAACCCTCTTAGAATCCCTCACCCCTTTTCTAGCCTCCGTTAGAAAAAAAATCCTAACTTCACAAGTAAACACTGCAATTAAACTGGTATTCAAAATTCAGAGATTTTTCGCATTTCAGAGATTTTCTCTTTTTTCAAGAAGAATTGTAGAAATTTTCATAAAATTAAGTATATACCAAGGTTGGTACAATGTAAGAAAAGTATACATAAATCTTTGAATATCAATATGATTGTGGGTAGGGGTCATCAGTGGAAGAAAATGTGAAACAAATTTTTTAAGAGGGAATATAAAAATTGGCTGATATGCAGTATGAACACTGTGAACATGATGGTATAACGAAATTATGGTATACAACTCTCACAAGAGGAATTCATACTAGAAATGAGACAGTTTATGAGTCTCTAACACAATTAATCTTACTTCTTCATAAACACTATTTTCAGATCCTTGATGGTTCTGGAAAGGAAAAGACGAGTTCCAATTATCACCCCAAGAGCATTCCAGACATGCTCTATAGGGTTAATTTTCAGCAATCTATTGGCTTACCCATGCATCGAACACCTGGTATAATTGACCTCTGTATGGATGAATGTTGTTTTATTTAAAACTAAAATTAATCTAACTTCATCTCCGAAAAGTTAATTGGCCTCCCGAATTCAGAGCCAGAGGGTTTCAGTTTCAAGACTCGATTTCATCAAAGCATCATCATGTAAGCGGATCTGGTTCATGCTAATTCAGATAGGTAAAATTTCGGCTCATGAGTTGTAAGGTTTCAGATCCGATTCCACCGAAGAATTGTCATACAATGGGCCCAGTTTCAAGCCAAATCCAAGCCAAACGTCCTCCCGCTGGTGAGGTGTGGAGAGGGTAGTGCCAGCTCATGTGTCATCTTAGTCATCTGACCATGGTTTAAAATTATGAGCTCCTTCCTCAAATAACCCAAGTGTTGCTTGGAAAGGTAAGACGTTATTATAACTAAACTTAACTGAGAAATCAAACATAAGATTCCAAGATCTCATCTCTATCTTTCACAGAATCTTTGCCAATAAAATATCTTCCCAAATCATAAAATCTCTGTTGGCACAACGATGTCTTTCTGGAAAACTAGAGGACGATAATTGATCACTAATTCCATTACATGAATGTGCACCAAAATCAACGTTTTGATTGAATCTGAATTCATTCTATCAATAGAAAGGTCCTCCCCCCTTTATTCCTTTATTTATCTTCACATTGATTTAAAGATAATATATCAAACTTAATCCACCTAGCCCTAACCATTTTACAGTTATTAGACTCAATTATAGGCAGAAATGATTATAAATTTTCGAATCCGGGAAAGTTGTAAATTCAGAAATTTTGAAAAATCTTAAAGCCGAACTTTTTACCATCAGAATTCTTTCTTTATGTTCTTTGTATTCTTTGTATACGGCGAAGTAAAAAGTGTGTCAAATGCAAAATATCGTTTTCAGATTTTCAAGTTAGATTCGCAGTAAAAAGAAGCTGCAATAAGAAAGTTATCATTAAATTATGATTAACGGTTTCAAAGAGAATAAAGAAAATTTTCAAAAATTGTTTTACTTGTAACTAAATATTTTTTTACGTTTTAATATTAATGTACCAAGAAGGTTTAAATTTTTTTATTGTGATATGCTAATCTCATGATTTTTATTACAAAATATAATCCTAATTTGCATTTATTAATATAATTTATAACGCTCTTTTACAATATTTAAACTGCTTGAAGTGGAATTATTCGAGTTTAGAGAGGCATAATAAAAAGGCATAAAATAGCGAAAAACTACAGAAAAGAATAAAATTAAGAATTTTTTTTTCGGAACCTTTGGAATGATAACATTGCTTCGTATTCTCTTAAGTAGATTATTAAAGAAGTCTTGGAACAATAAAAATTTCTCGCTTTTCTCAAACGTGATAAGGATCTTTCATGAGGTTATTGGCTGTTTCTTATTGCTGAAGCTTCGTCCCAATTTCTAGGATAAGTCCAGCATTTTTACAGGAGTATCAAAAACCTTCTCTCTATATATTTTTATTTTCTTGATATATATATATATGTTTCCTTACTTTCTTCTTTGATTCTGTACTATAGCGGAATTCTCTGGAAAAATAAAGACATATTAAATGTGACTCCAAAACGGGAATAAAAACACTGCATCGAAACTATTGGAGGAAAACTTGGAGTGAATGACAAGAACTATAAAACATATCAAAGGCACGATTCAATGCGTCATTTGCTTATCCATGATATCTACGTGCAATCTGCTCCATTTTTTATGATTTTAGCTTTCTTTTTCTAATCATTTTCTGATTTTTCATTGATATTTTTCATTAAAAATAAGAGATGTTTACTAAATGTATCCTATAAACCCAGTTTTGTAAATCCATTATTATTTCGAGAAATATTGAATCCAAAGAAAGGATAGTTATATCCCTTCTTATCTGTACTTAACGGAACGATGCATGATTTAAAAAATGAAAAAAGGTAGTAAGAAAGAAAACCAGAATCTCATCGAAATGATGACTCTAAAATCTAGATGATACATAAGCTTAGAAATAACAAGCAGAGAAGAAGGAATTTATGATTATGGAAAAAATACCACTTCATCATCATGACTTAAAAATTAACGTACAGACTATTAGTAAGCTCGAAGGCAAGTCGGAATTTCATGGAATGAATTATCTGGAAAGTTAGATGATATTTGAACGTTGAAACGGCAAGGGGAAAAAAGAAATAACATGCCAATGGTACACTGAAGGGCCAAGAAAACTGGTACACCTATCTAATATCGTGTTGAACCCTCAGAGCACGCAGAAGTTCTGTAGCACGGCGTGGCATGGATTCAACAATTGGTGAAGATATTCTGTGTACAGTTCACACCATGATTCTTACTGGACAGTCCAAAAGGCCATGGGAGTGTAAGGTGGTGAAGATCCGCAAAGGACAGCACGTTGCCATACATTGATAGATCAATAATGTTCTTGAATCAGGTAGCCAAGAGAGGGAAATAAATTCAGAATAATGCTCCACAAGCCCCTAGGTACCTACTATAGACATGTAGAGTGCCGCATTATCCTGTTGGAGTTATCTACATCCGTCAGAATGCACACAAAACATGAATGCATGTAGAGAGTCAGAAATGATGTTAAAGTACCGCTGGCCAATGGTGGAGTCTACACACATCCACGGTCCCATTTCCTGCCACCTGCAAAACCCCCTTACTCTCACAGAGGTCACTAGCTTGAAAAGTTACTTGTAAACATAAGAAATCGATAGGTTCATGGAGTTTTCTCCACACCAGTATACAGCCATCCACTCGATATACTTGGAAAAGTGACTACTTATACCAAACAATGCTTTCCCAATCATTAAGAGTCCAATGGCGGCAATGGTGAACCAAAGTAAGATGCAAAACTTTGAGTCACCAATGTTACACGAGATGATTTGTGGTTGCAAAAGACCATATCAATTAGGCCACGTTGCCAGTACTGACACTAGTTGATAAACCTGCATTTAAATCCAAAGCAATGTGAGGAAGTGTTGAACGTCTATCTCGTGTAACGATTCTTTTCAGGCGTTGATGATCGCGTTCTGTCAAGGCCTTTTTCAAGCCGCGCCGCTGTTTCAGATTTGAAGTTTTACATGAAACCTGGTACTCTTGGTACACCCTAGAAATGATCGGGCGTGAAAACTCAAATGTCCTCTCTACTTCAGAAATGCTTTCCTCCCTCTCTCGTGCGCTGTGAATTAGTCCCTGATAAAATTCACTTACATCTTGATAACCTATCATTATAACAGCAAAAATAGATGTAAATGTAATAGGTTCTTCAGACGGCTGTTGTCTTATATCCTGACTGTCGACCCCATCGCGTTACGCTGTTAGATTGAGCACCAATTACTTGCATACGACCTTCTATACCAGTTTTTCTGGCTCTTCAGTGTATGTGGAAACTACTTATTTGTTGATTTTTTAGATTTAGAAACTGTATTTAGGAGTTCGATTTCGCAAGATTTTTTCTATATAGGTATCATTCACAGTCATTTACTTTTCAACGAATTGCCAAACTCTTCCGAAAATATATGCCATTTCCCGAAGAGAAGTGGGGTGAGGATTTATGCAACACTAAATTCAAATAAAAAAAAAGACGTTGTGGTGCTTAACTTATCAGATTGGCTTTTCTTATATTCTTAAGAGCTTGCTCGTTAAATTTTGTGGAACCTTTTACATTTCTATAGTTTTTATTGAATTTAACATCAATTTACTGACAGAAGTCTTAAGTATACAACTAGTAATAATAACTTTTTAACGAGATAATTGGATGGGGGTTATTGGATGATAAAGTTTATAAGTTAATATATGTAGAGAATAATTAGTGGCCGTCATTCCATTGTAATACCGAACACACCTAGATTTTAATTTATTTTTATTGTATTGTAATATATGGCACCATGGGTTTTACTAATTGAAAGTGCTAAGTCACATGACCATAAGTTTCAATAAAAAGCGTGCTGTTGGCATTTGCGCTAGTTCTCTCTTGGGAGGAATGTTCTTCGTCTCCGTAACAATGAGTGCTTAATAACATTGCATTACGTCGACAGTTAGTTCTGCTGTGGGCAGACATCATGTTAGGCTTTGCCCTTTGGTGCCATCTAAGTATTTTAACTTCTAACTTTAATGTAATTAACTCTTCCTGTCTTAATTGTTAATGTCCTGTTAATTTTCTTTATTTTAAGTAAATTAATTGTTTATCTTTAGATGTTGCTTCTTTTCTAAACGTTGTTTAGACTCTGATCCCAATGGGATTGAATGGGCATTTTGTCGGACCCAGTCAAACATATATATCTATAAACTTTGTTTGATAACATGCATAAGATGAAAATTCTTCAACAAAATTTTAGACGTATGCAATCCACATTATGGATACAATCATTTCTTAATAGTAAATGTTTACTAAGGAAAGAATTTTTAAAATTGAAAATTAATCGAAATTTTAAAAAATACTTAGTAATTTCTAGCTATATTTAGCATAACATAAAAATTATTTTATGTACTTTAAAATTTAAAATTATACTTTTAGTAATTTCAGGTTCATTTCTGAACAATTTTTTTTTATAATTTCAATAAATTTTTTAAAAAAATTTCAGTGTGATAATATTTTCACCTGCTTCATTTACTGAATAGATTTATCAGCGTACGAGTTGTTGCTGTTGTTTCTTATGGCACTTGCCACAGTCAAGCTCCATGAGGTAGTCAGCGACTTAAGCCTAATCAGCATCTATTGTTTTGTAGTAGCGCCAACTAAGATTACGACTTTTGCTACTCGCACATCACATTCGCTTGCACAGCCCCTTTTTACAGGAGGACACATTTAAATTCCTTACAGATAGAACACAGAAGAACAGCCATGCCCGAACCGGGACACGAACAAGGAACGTTCAGATCATAGGGAAGACGCGCTACCCCTTTGCCAGGACGCCGGCATCGCACAAGCTAAAATTTATGTGGGACCTTCATATAATTAGTAGAAAATTTAGGAAATAAAATAAAAATAGATGAAATTACCCATGTTACGCAAGTATTACTTGAACTCGAGTTTTAATCTCCGATAAATTTCTATTGACTTGGTTTTATAAGCCTTATTCCTAACGGCAATTTTTTAGCATTTTCTTTACCTGTTATATCTTTTGAACATTCATTAACTTGTCGTTTATTTTAATAGTCCATACAGCGATTTCATTCTCTAAGTATTATTATTTTTTGAGAAATTTTGTTATTATTACATATGGGAGGAAGGAGGCTTATCAACTATAAATTCAAATACAAATCATTATACCACTTTATGCTGAAATTTTTTACATCTAAAAAAGACATATGCAGTGATCGGCTTAGCATTGAAATCCTCGTTATTGTTGCTAGTTGCTGGGAAAAGAAACAGCGAAGTCCGTATGGTAAACTTCATCCAGCAAAAACATTCTCTTATATGTTTTCAGACTTCTGATGTGTAGCGACAACAGAAATGTTTACGATTTTTCCAGATGGCATCGAAATGTTTTTCTAACGGTTATTTTTCTTGCGACTAATTGGCCCGTTCCCTGACGTTAAATAGTCGAAGGAAGAAAATAAGAATCATTTTTTTTATCTTCGTATATAGAAATAGAAAAAGCGAAAGTTGATTTAAACATTTTTAAAAATCGAAATATATAAAAAATGGTTTGTTGAGATAATGTAAATATTTTTCCAAGAGAAACCTGTATGAATAATTAGTTGCAATATTTTTGAAGTATGTAATATAGCTTTCTATCAAAATAACTAATTCTTTAAACAAAAATTTGTTATTTTCTAAATCATTGATTAGAAGCTATTTGAATTGTAGTTCGGTTCGTTATCAAGATGTTCCAAACTTCTTCGAATTTCTTATTTTTAAACATTTTTTTTAGTTATTGTTATACATTAAGCCATATTATTGTTTATATGGAGGCCGCAATGGTATGGTTGTAAGGTCTCGACTCGAGAGATGTAAGGCTTCAGAATCGAGACCCGATTCCATCGAAGAACCATCGTGTAAGAGGGTCTGTTGCACGTGAAATCCGTCAGGGCCAAACGTTTTCCCGCTAGTGTGCTGGGGTGTGGAGACGGGGCTTTCAGCTCAGGCGTTGTCCTCGTTATCTGATCCTGGTTAAGAATTTCTAGATCTGTCCCAAAACAGACCTAGTGTTTCGTTACAACGGTACTTTGATAAAACTAAACTAATTATCACTAAGACTTAGATTGTTTTAAAAATTATTATACATTACACCATTTTACTTTAAAATAAAATCACAATTAAGACATCTATTTGATTATTAATAATACTAAAATTGGAACTTTTTTTTTATCTAAAAGTGATTTTGGTCTTTTTCTGATGTATGAACTTTACATTAAGAAAAAATTTAGTATTTATCAGAAGATAAAAATTAATATGAATGGAAAAATTTTCGCAAAGAGAAACGCGTGAAACATATAGTTTTAAAAAAGAAACTATAATTTGGTAAACCCTAACTTGTGATTTTCAATAATGTTGCGCATTAATTTGTAAATTAGCAACACTGGAAAGTTAAAATTAATTCAGGATAGAATTCCTTCATATTTTCAAAAAGTCGATTCTTGCGTGCGATGCAAAATCTGCGTGACTGTCGTCATTTGATTACACACAGTTTAGCAAAGTATGAAACAAAACCATTATAATATTTAAATAATCGTTTAAAAGTCATTTGCCTCTGATTTTTTTTCCTCTTACGTGGAACTTTTACAATGCAATACTATTACAACATCCTTCGCGAAATTGATTTTTGCATTGGCACCTAGCTCTTAAAATATTAAAAATCTTTCCTAGTATTAAAAATCATGACTAGCAGAAATTTCAATAAATTTGTAATATTTCTACAAAACCAACTACATAGTAAATTAAACATTTTGAGTTATACCATTCATCTGACTTGATTGAAATTTATAGAGAAAGTAAAAAGGTGTAAAAATTATAACCATTATTCCTCGAGATATCACCTTTACGGAAAAATCATTTATATTTGCAGAATTTTAAGTATAAATCTATAACGTCAATTACCTCACATTCATGGTAGATGAATCTAATGGACCAGAAAATTCTAGTTGACATCGAAATTTGAAAAAAATTTTAAGAAATCAAAAATGTTTCTGTAACATTCTAAGTATAGAAATTATTTCTGAAAATGCAAAATCAAATTTTTGATCAATAATCCAAAATCATGGTAAAAATTTATAAACAAAAAATACTATTCTCTTATTTCCTGAATGACGAAGTTAAAATATTATACTGATTATTTACAAATTACCGTGAATTGCATTTTTCATGAAAAACGTATTTCATGAAATCTGGAAACGATATAACATTACTAAAAAAGAAAATGAAGGAGATTTTTTTAATGAAAATAAGAGACAATCTGTTTAAATGTAATATTTAAAGAGATTAATTTCCATCAATTTTATCCATTATGTTTCTAAAATCATTAACCATCGTTTAAAAGGGTAATTATTGAAAATAAAATCAGATAATACACCGGTTCGTTACTGCCTTGCCCAACCTAACTCCTCCAGCGTCTTGTAATAGTGGTAGCGTGACTTCCCCTTGATCTGGGCGTCCCAGGTTCGAGTCCCAATTTGGGTAGGGTTGTTTCTCTTCAATGTTCTATTTGTGAGGTGTGTGAATGCTCCCCCCTCCCAGTAAAAAGAGGAAGAGCAAGCGAATATGACACATGAAGTAGTTAAGTCGTACTCTCCGCCCTAGTTGACGCTACTGAAAAACAAGAGACGCTCACACGGCTTAAATCACTGACAGATAACTGTCAGTGAGCTTGTAAACTGCCATAAGTAACAACAACAACAACCAAACAACCTAAATCCCTTCTTTTTTTTCATTCGCAGGTTTGTAAATCCTTCGCGTTTTTCAAGCATGTGCCAAAAAGTGTTTTTTACGTCAAAAAAGGGATGAAGTGAAACTAGAAAGAATCAGATGTTTGCATTTAATTATAGAGCGAACTCAGGTTATTCACGCGGAGGCATAGTAACAACCACTCATCTTTCTACGTACAATACAAGTGTCGAAAAATGCTTGGTTCTGCATCTTGAATTGAATAGTAGACGCAATGTAATTTAAATAATCAAATACCATAGAGAGCTCAATTTTTTTTGTAAATAATGGCATACGTATTTTACAACTTTTTATAACAGATCACTCAAAGGGATTATCCATAATTATGAGCGATTAATTTTTTATGAACTTAACATTCTTTGTAGCATCGAAGAATCACAAGGAATTCAGAAAACCGTAAAACGTTATATTATTCATCAAAGTTTGCATGGTTCCAAATCTATAATAACAGGTCTTCGAAAAGCTGTTTATCAGTGCACGAGGAGCAATCTATAATTAACAAGTTCTCGGAATACTCAAATTAGTGAATTAACGTGAAGTCACTAAATATTTCTCTATTCTCAAGGTATGCCACATGTTTCCCAATACCATTATTAAAAGGGGGAGGGAATACTGATGCTATAATTAGACAGGTAGAAATGAATATCCAATTCATTAAGACTCGGAGACATAATCTTATAAAACATGGAGAAAATAACAACATTAGCCTTAATTGTCAAATTTCTGAACATGCATAAGCTCCTGAACTTTTGTTGTTCACAGTTAATTGAATGTAATATCGGTATTAAGGTATAAATGTACTGATATCGGTAAATTAATAACTTTCATTGATCTAAGTAATGCAAAATTATTGTATAAATAGAGACATTAAATTAAAATTTACCGAACTACAATAATATCTAAGGTATGTAAAAATTCTATACCTAAAGGCCCTTATATTAATTCCACACAATTGAATTGAATTTCATTTATAATCCCTAATGTAATATCCTCTAAACTCATCCTTATAGGACAAGTTTAGTTTTCTCTTCGGTATAAATATTTTTGAAGGATGTTTAGATTCAAATTGTATAGTTTTTTTTCCATTAACTTTAAATTTTTAACTTTTTTGATGTTTATTTTTTTATAGTTTAATGCTCATTTCTTGATTCAATTTTTTATTGATTTGTATTTTGTTGTGGTTTTACAAGATGCGACAAAAAAAGTCGGCCTAAGTTATTGCGTAATAGAGTAGAAGTAATTTTTTTTTTAATTTGTGTCCATTTTTTTATTTGTCACTTCTTCTATTACATATTTTATAATGTATATATTAGTTTAAGTATTGTTTTTTGCATTTTATTGCAATGCCAATCAAAACGTATGTTATTTTAAAGTTGCTTAAGCAAGAAAAATGACAGTGTAAAGTCTTGCGTTTGTTTAATATGCCTTGGCGAGCAGTGCCTGATGTAATATATCGCTTCGAAGAACTTGACAATGTTGATCAAAGTCCTGGAGATGTATGGTGAACACTTTCAGTAGCCTTAAGGTTGTCAAAAGATGAATTAAAGGAAATTTAAAGACTTTCAAGAGAAATATGTCTGGTAAACTAGAAACAAGGAAGCGATCAGCGCAACAAATGGCAAAAACAAACCTTGGACTGAAACCTTAAAAATTCTAAAAGGTTCGGCTTCTCATTGAAGAAAACAAACACGGGAAGCTCCAAAGACGCCGAAAACTTTTGATACTGGCCGCAAGTTAGAGCTGAGAGATATTCCTTTTCACTAAATAGAAGATATTTATCATCTAAAAGCTGATAACATCTAGAACTACATAATCTAGTTTTTAAATGCTCAAAACACTTCAGCAATTGGTGAACATTGCAAAAATCCAAAGCCAGGTATGGTCTAAAATAATGGAATCAGAACAAGTCGCAAAATTCCTCTGGTTTTTGTGGATGGGGGCATTAAAATAAGTTAAAAAATGTACCGGTGTAACATTCTTCGGCATTGTAAAATGGGAGTTTCAACAAGACTCCTCTAAAGCTCACGAGACTAAAAAGACAGAATAGTGATGCAAGGCGTATTTTCCGGGTGTGGTATAATATAGAGAGTTGGCACAATACTTTTTGAATCTCAATCACATAATTAAAGTGTATAGTCCATTTTGGATACTAAGGCTTTCTTTAAACCTGTCAAAAATTTTGACTCTTTAAAATAAGGATTTCTGCAAGAATGGAGTAGATTGAAGATAGAGGACTTGGAATCCATCGCTGGAAATTTCAATCAGAGTTTTGTGTCTCTGCATCATCTCAAAGGGCAGATACTTTGAAACAAATTAAATTTGTTTATTAATAAATGTCTATTATCATTATTATTTATTATGTTTTGTTAATTTATTTTATTTTAATCAAGTTATATTTTTAAACTGTTGGTGTAGGTTTTCTCTGCTACATCCTGTATTGATTTAGTTCCGATTTTAATTTTTAGAAATGTTTTGTTTACTAAATCAATAATTTTTTAATGGTTGCATTTAATGTCTGTGTAGTGTATATGCTAATTCTTGTTTTCAAAAACTTCACTTTCTTGTGTTTTTCTGGGTGACGAGAAATTTATGCTTGGACCAAAGTCAGACTTCCTTCCAGAAAAATTCCTAATCTGAATTCCTATTTAAAGGTTATCCTTCACAAATGTTTTAGGATGGATTCATTCTTTTATTTCAGTATTTTTTCCATTATTTTTTCTCCATTTTATGCAGTTTAATTTTACCATTATTAATTGTTTTAAGAATAAATAATTTGTGACGGCATTGGCACTCTGGAAATATATTGAATATTCCTTTTATTTATTTTTCTAAAGAAAGATTTTTAATACTTTATTGAAAATTCAACTTTATAGAATTCATTATTATATTTACCATTTTTATTGACAATTGGGTGCAAAAATCATCAATTTCAAATTTCTTCATCAGTAGCAATATATTGCAAGAAATGTACAGCGTAACAATTTATCTTGCAATGAACAGACGATTATCTCATTTGTAAGTTGTGAATTCACTTCTTTTGAACACGACTTCACCTTATGTCAACGAACCTTAGAGAATTGTTTTTGTTTATTGAAAAGATTTGTTTTTGTTCCTTCTCTTGAGAGCTTTAATCATAATACACTGAAGTGACAAAAGTCATGGGATAGCAATATGCAAATATACAGATGGCAGTAGTATCGCAGCGAAAAAGTATAAATGAGCAGTTCTTTTTCCGAGCTTTCATTTGTGTTCAAGTTATTCATGTAAACAGGTTTTTCGTGATTTATGGCGGCACGACGAGAATTAACAGACTTTGAACATGGAATGTTAGTTGGAACTAGACGCATGGGTCATTCCTTTGCGGATATCGTTAGTGAATTCAACATTCCGAGATCCACAGTATCAAGAGTGTGCCGAGAGTATGAAATTTCAGGCATCCCATCCCATCATGAACAGCGCAGTGGGCGACCACCTGCAATTAACGACCGAGACCGCTGACGTCTGTGTAGAATGGTCAATGTTAATAGACACGCAAAACTTCGTCAAATAACTGCAGGAATCAATGTGGGACGTACGAGGGACATGTCCGATAGGACTGTACGGCGAAATTTGTCTTCCTTGGGCTATGACAGAAGAAGACAGACTCGAGTACCTTTACTGACTGCAGCGACTCTCCTGGGCTCGTGAGCATATCGACTGGTCCCTAGACCAGTGGAAATCGTGGCGTGGTCAGATGAGTCACGATTTCAGTTGTTACGAGCTGATGGTAGAGTTCGAGTGTGGTGCAGACCCCACGAAGCCATGGACCCAAACTGTCAGCAAGGCACTGTTCAAGCTGGTGGTGGCTGCATAATGGTGTGGGCTGTTTTTACATGGCATGGAATAGGTCCTCTGGTGCAACTGAACCGATCATTGACTGGAAATGGTTATGTTCAGCTCCTTGTAGATTACTTGCAGCCATTCATGGACTTCACGTACCCACACAACGATGGGAATTTTATGGATGACAATGCGCCATGTCACCGGGCCAGAACTGTTCGCGATTGGTTTGAAGAACATTCCGGACAATTCCAGCGCATGATCTGGCCACCTGGATCGCCCGATATGAATCCCATCGAGCATTTATGGAACATCATCAAAAAGTCCGTTCGTGCCCAAACTCCTGCACCATAACACTTTCACAATTATGGTCGTCTATACAGACAGCATGACTCAATATTCCTGCAGAGGACTTCCAACGACTTGTGGACTCCATGACACGTCAAGTTGTTGCACTTCGCCGGGCAAAAGGAGGACCGACACGATATTAACAGTCATCCCATGACTTTTGTCACTTCAGTGTATATGCTTTCTAACATGCTATGACTTCATCAATGAGCACTTTAGTGATAATTATTAACTATCTTGGCTTTAAATGCTATGTCACTTTCTTCAATAAACGTCATTTCAATATTAACATTCATTTTTTCAGTCAATTAATTGTGGCAACAATGAAAAAATAGTTTTTTTTTACTAATGTGAACTTTTGCACAAAAACAGTCCAATACCAAAACTTTGATCAAAGAACAGAAATTATCATCCCTACGTAGCTAGAATTATTCAAATATGTCCCCAAAGAAAAAAAACATTTTAATGCGCAGACAAAAATTTTCCCCGCCGAAAAATACTCATTTGTGATACACATACTAAGTAAGTATTCCTTCTAAGAAAATAACATAATCATTACGGCAAATTATTTCCATCTTGAGTATTATTATCTTTTCATTCCGTAAGAACATTTTTTCGTTTCTAATAAGAGGCAAGTATTTTTTCTTTTTTCAGAAAAGTTAAATTCACATTTTGATATTAAAGTATAAAAAATACAACTGGGAAATCTTATGGGGGGTAGAAGGAATTCTTCTATAAACTGATCAAAAGGTCGATGAACTAAAATCCAAGAATATCTCCTCATTATAAGGGGGAGGAAGAAAATGCATTGCTTTCTTTTCTATTTTAGAGCAATAAAGGTGAAGAGTCTTATTCTTTTTTGTTCGAACCTTTGCACTAAAAATCGTCAACCTTTGGCCTTTCTTTTGTATCTTGGACAACGTTAGAATAAATTCCTATTAAATTTCCTGAATCGGTTTACTGAGCTTGTCATTCAGATTGGGGGTGGAAGGGGGGCAGCTTTGTTTTTCGTTTAGAATAGAAAAACAATTCTATCGTTTGATTATGTTGTTTACAGTTGTGTTTCTTTCATCGAATTAATTTTAAATGATTCTCTCTGAATTCAATTTGTCAGTGAACTAGTTCAGATTGATTTTTTTTAAATGGATGAAGTCTATTTGCGGGAAAATCTAAGCAAAACAAATAGTGATTGTTATTTAAAAAAAACTGCTTAGAATCATTAAATCTCGTTAAAAAATTGTTATTAACTTATTTTTGAAAAATGAAATTGAAAAATTAAATTTGAAAAACAATTTCAATAAAGCATGTTACGTATATACTTTATTTTTAAAACAAAATTTAACAGTTTACAAACACAGTTATTTTGAATGATCTTTTTGTATTTGGTTGGTCTTATGCCAACACTGAATTTGATGCTTAGAAAAATATTTGTCATAAGACAATTATTAATGGAGTTATCTTTATAACTTCGTAATAAATTTGTCATAATTGTTAGAAAAGTAATCAAGAATATAGGAAAAAGTCTCTAAGATCTGTGAAAGGATGTCGATAAATAGGTGGAGCCAACTCGGGCATTAACTAAAACGGTCTTGTTTATAAAATATTTTGAACGTTCTGCTAAGTTTTGAGGGAATATTATTTGAAATTTCCTTTCTTTCAAGATTTACGGATATCTATTTGTATATTAATAGTTCTGCCTCGAAAAGCTCTTTGGAAACCTGGACGTTAGTTCATTTCTCAAGTGTCCTTTAACCCAGGAATGAATTTCGTTGTTCAGAAGCTTTAGATGCTTAATATTTTCCAGTTGTTAGTTTAAACAGGGACAAACGCTTGCAAGCAAGGATGGTTATCTATTTAAACGGATAATACATTTTGGCGACGACTCTGCTGATAAGACGTGCATGACTACTTTCAAAATTATCAAGGAAACATTATTATTAGGTATTATTATTAAAATTTCTTAGAAAATAATTTAACAGAAATACCAAATTAAAATTCTAAGCAAGAATTTCAAAGGAAAATAATGTGCATTTCCACCACTTGACTCATACACTTTTTTTCTATGTATTATGTGATATAAAATCTCTTTTAGAACATTTTCTTTATTTTAAGCTGTTATCATGTAGATTTTTTTTCTTATTTGTATATTTCTGTTTCTGTAACAACAGACATCAGTGATATCATATTATGTAGAACATTCTAAAAAGAATGTAACATTCCATAACTCAATGTTGCCCCAAATTTCCCTCGATAGATATTCGAGGAACATCACCATTTACAATAAAATACGTATTCATTAAAAAAATTTATAATGAGAATAGTAAAATGTTCCTTTTTGTATTACAAAATAATATTCTTTTATTCGTCCCCTTTTCAGAAACGTATTCCCCGAAAACCGCACAAAGGGGAAAAGTCAATCAAATTTATTTATTATTCCTTCAGTCAGGGTTCACAGAAATCGATGCAAGATTCTACAAGTAGCGTAAGAATAAGAAAATATGAATAGAACGAAGGTGCGGATGGGTGTGGTTCATTCATAAATACTTCTGCCCCAATATTTCATTACTTATTTGGATAAAGGTTCTCAACTCTAGTATTGCCCCCATTATCAGAATTAATTTCAAAACGTGCTGACTGCAGAAATTTAAAGGTTCTCTTGGTGTTTGTTAATTTCTACCAAAATATTTTAAATTAGGGAAATGTTTCGGTGAAAAGGATTGACACCGTATTGCGTGACAGTTAAAAGCTTTCTTTTCTGACCACATATTATATTAATTCCCTGATACCTAGAAAAATGTTTTGTTTAATACTTTCAAATATTTTTCAATTCTTCATAGAGAACAATTCGTAAGTACGAAAACATTAAAATATTCTTTTAACTATGAAATTAATTCCCTCATACCTAGAAAACGGCTTTATTTAACAATTTTAAACATTTTCTGATTTTACATAGAATAAGTAAAAGAATTTCGTAAGTAAAACATTAAAACATTCTTATCTAATTACATATGAAATTAATTCCCTGATACCTACAAATTGTTTTTTTAACATTTTTCTATTCAACATAAAAACAATTCGTAAACACAAAACCCTTTTTTTTTT
>JAOUZG010020767.1:37324-65027 GCA_026289955.1 Argiope argentata
TATATATATATATATATATATATATATATATATACTATAATATGCTTATGTTCTAGAAGCTAAAACGGCCCTAAGAAAAAAAAGAAGAAACGAGGCTAGGCGAAAAAAAGGATGAAGTATAAAACGATAAAGTGATGAAGAAAATAATACTCTACTTAATATTCCATAGCAAAAGTATTATTGAAGTGTAATTAGTAAATAATAAAATTTACCAAATATATTCAATTTAAATTTTGAAAACGGAAAAATAAAATAAATAAATAAAAAAAATATGAATAAACAATAAACAAAATAAGAAATAAATGAAAAAATATAAAAACAGAAAAATAAATATATATATAGTGGCTCAGCCTGAGGTAGAGTCTGTGATCAGGAACAAAGGCCAGATAGAGTTCTTTTTGCATTTTTTTCCTTCTTATACTCACTATATACGGTTCACTTTGAGCAGTGCTTGACGAACTAGAATAAATTATTATTCAATTTAGAAAATCCTGTTTTCGTTATGATATAGGAAATCCAAGATATTTCGAGCTTCTAAATTCAATTTATTATTCGACAGGATTCGGAACAATTTTATTTGAGGCGTAATAAATTTTCTCAACTGATGAAGGCAGTGGAGAATATAGTGTGGAATTTCATCTTCATCATTACCGCATCTACAAATGCAATTTCTCAAACTGAATCTTTTAAGATAATGCGAGCAAAGTCCATGATTTGTAGTTAATTGAGCTAGATATTTATTGTTAATACATCATTTTTTTTTACTTGCGAAAAGATTTTGAAAGTAAAGCGGCCTTTTTCATTATTTTTCCCATCTTGATTGCCTTCATATATGAGAGTTTTTATTTAAATATATCCATATTTCAAATAATAAATAGTTTACTAGATAAAAAAGGGCTGTTTTTTTATTAATGGTTATCATTTGCTCGAGTATAAAAGCATACCAATTGCGTGATAAATTTTTTGTAACTTTCACTGCTTAGATAAAGACCTCGCTAGGTAAACAGTTCTACAGATTACTTTGGCCAAAATGCATTGTTTATTTTCATTGTTTCCAAAGTAACAAAAGTGCATCACTACTTGAATATCTTGAGTTTTAGGTGTAAAAAGTAAATGCATGATAGATGCGGAAATTTATAGTTTCATACGAAATTTCATACATTTTTGCTCGATGAAGCCATGTTATCACCTGGGAAACAAGAGAAACATTCACACAAAAAAAAACAAATAAAAAGCAGAAGATTAAAGTACAGGGTGTCCGAGAAGTCTTTGACACATTTCAAAAATTCGGTAAAAAATAAATAAACGAGATAGAAAGTAAAATTAAATTACATTTATTACCTCATATAGTAAAGTTTTTTTTAATGCAAAACTGGCCGGTAGATTGAGGTACTGAAACGTTAGAAAGAATTATTTAGAAAATGACTTCTCCAAGTGAGCGCGCGTTTTTTGTTATGTGGTTTTTCGAATCGAAATCTGTGACTCGCGTTCAACGTAATTTCCGTACGAAATATGGGGCAAGACCCTCCATCTCGTAACAGCATTATTGCATGGAAAAATAAGTTTTTGGAAACTGGGAGTGTCCAGAGTCGACACAGAAGTGTCGTCGGTAGAATTCATCAGTCATTTGCTCGTAGCCCCCGGAAATCAGGGGCTCACATCGAGGTGTATTGATACGTTAAAAAAAACTTCACTATTTGAGGTAATAAATGTAATTTATTATTTTACTTTCTATCTCGTTTATTATTTTTTACCGAATTTTTGAAATGTGTCAAAGACTTCTTGGACACCCTGTATTAAAGAAAATGATTTTATATTCATTAAAAGTAACATTGAATTTCTTTAATAGGGAAAAAATAAAGGAAGATACCAACTTTAATTAATTTTTCATTTAAGAAAATATTTAGAAGCAAATTACCTAATCAAAGATTAATTTCAAAAGCAATATAAATTAATCGTTAATTTCAATTGCTTGATTAAATATTAACTCAACGACTAATTTTAACTGATGCGGTTTCAGTTTTATGTATACAACATTGTAATATTTTAAAATACACCTATCAGTTTGAAATCTATCAATAAGATTTGACAGTATGTTTTCATAATATTATCAATGACTAACAGAACGTAAATACTTTAATTATGCACAAATTATACGTTTGTTCCTTATAATCTTATCATTAGTAGGAACAAGAAAGCATTCCATTAATACCAGAAAAAAATTCTCAAACTATTATGATTAAAATATTTCTAAAATGAAGGTAAAATGAATAAAAATGTTATAAAAATTATTTTCCATTATTTCATTTATAAGAATTAAACATTTTTAGGATGTTTCAAAATTATTTCAAGTTTGATATAAGTTTTCAGAATTTTCCTTTCATAATTATAAAAAATAATAAATGATTTTAGCAAGTTAAATTTAGAAAAAATTATTTTAACTAAGTTCAAAAAATCTTTAGAACATACTATTTATTATATGAAATCTGAATTTACGACAAAAATATGTGTGCTCAAAAGCACTTGAATTGAAAATGTTCAATTTATTTTTGCACTTACCATTCATATATTTTGGTAAGTTAGTTTAAGTTATCGTTTCAAATTTTGAAAATAATATCACTGGCGAATGCAAGGAATCGGCCTTTTAGGGATTTTTGGTTTATAGCAACATGTACCTGAGAGTATGTGTTTAACAACATGTATTTAAACGCATATATTTTGCCCAGAAAAGTGAAACTAGGCTCCAATCTGTCGCACATTATTCTATATAAAACATATTAATAAAATTTGGAAATATGTATTTTGAAAATTATTTCTGTGACGTTTTACCAAAATTGGAAAAGTCTAAACGTATTTATTCAGGATTTTTTTGTTTTATTTAGGAATTCCTTTATCATCTTATATTGTATAAAGCATTTAAAAAAAAGAAAAACACATTGAGAGGTACATTTTAATAGGCCATGTCATTGAAAAACTTTTTTAAAAAAATATTTTTATTTAAAAGTTCTTATATAGGGAAGGAAAAATATAGAAACTATTCAACAATCAAATTTTTAAATATATATATAAATTTATCCACGATATAAAAGGATTCTAAGATCTATCCAAATAAGGAAACTTAATTTTCTGCTAAACAAAATCCGAAATACTTTAAAATAAATCTACCATTTTATTTGCTTAGTATTTTAATTCATTAGTTGAGATTAAAGTATAATAAGGTCTACAATTATTGAAAAATTTTCGCATCAATATAGGTTATTGCAAAATTAAGAATTTTTTTAAAAAGTTCTTGTTTAATTATATGATACAACTGAATACTGTCTTTGTCAAACAATAATCAGCCTTCAAATATACTTCTTTTACTGTAGAGTTATTTGCAGTTCTGAAACTGAAAAAAAAAATTATGATTCACAGTTTTCACTGAAAGCATATGCTTTTTTTCCAAAATTATTCTTAATTGAAAAGTAGAAAAAAACTTGAATAAATGATCATTTGAATTTGTTCCGAAATTTAAATATTAACTAAAGTAATAAATTTTATAGAGATTTTCAGTTCGAATTTTAATTATTAAATTAACATGTGATTATTAAAATTAAAATTTCTAATGAAATTAAACCATTGATTATGAATTGATTATGAATGATTATGAATGAAATTAAAACATTGATTGAACTACAGATTTAGATTATTATTTTTATTTTAGTTTTTCAATTTTATGTAAAAATTTATTACAAATACTTGCTTTTTGCATCTTTACATTTATTTAATTAAATATTTCCCTCTTTTTTAATAATTGTTTGCACATTGATAATTAATAAATTATTTACACAGATTTAAAAAAACTTTGCATCTACTGATTTCCAAGTCATGAAATGTTTTTAATATATAGAATAGAAATGTTATTTTATCACATTTTAAATACCCTCAATTTAAACATTTTCCATTTTTTATAAGTTGTCATATTTTTGTAGGTTTTATAACTGAAACACAAATCCTTCTTTGAGAATTTTTTAACTTTTATCACTTAGTTCCCTTTTCAGAGACGGAGTTCTAAAACTCTTTTTAGCATTTAATTTAGAATATATTATTGAGGGAATATTTAGAATAAAATTTAAATGAATAGTAACCGGTATTTAATATGGTGTGAGATATTCTTACATTAAAATGAGTAGCACTAATCTAAAGTTTAGCAATTAATCCTTTGAACTCCTTGGAAAATAAGCCGATGCATAACTACTCATTTATAACAAGGACTTATAGTGCTATTTTTTTATTGTTTATATTTATTGTTATTATGTCATTTTATTATTGTTTATGTTTATTGTTATTATGATTTTCATATTTATTGTTTTATATTGAAAAAATAAATATATATAATTGTTTTAAATTGAATTCCCTGAAAAATTTATCTACTTTTTAGCTTTCTGTGGGCATTTTTAACAATCAAAATTGAAAAATAAATAATTAAAATGTCAAAATCATGCGCCGTCTTGAATGATGAGTGTGAGACATTATCCGAGTGCAAAGGGTTAAGACAGTGCTCATAAAGATAAAGATGAAATCTTACCTTTCGGTGAATGATAATAAAAATATAACAAAACAGAGCAGAATTCCGTCCAGATTTTGCTTTTCAGACGGACACTCGCACGGATAAAAGTCTTTGCGCTCGTTGTCTGTTGCTTCCGGCAATATGAGTTTGTCCCGTGCTGATAGATCTGAGGATTCGGCACCTTCTGCGCGTGCTCCGAATAATGATTTTGACGTCATCTTTCTGACTGGTACAAGTCCGCTCAAGTACAGCAGGATATAAAATATTTAAACTTTAATATATAATTTTTCCTAACGTCTTTTAATTTCGCTACATTTATTTAATTATTTTCTATTTAATAAGCTTTTACAGCAACAACACTCACTCGATTCCAACCTGTTGATTCACGTTATTAAAAAATCAGAACCATATTCGTTAATTTAATTTATATTAGAAAAAATATGTTTTTTCATGGGTTTTAATGAAAATTTAATCAATATATTAACTATTCGTTAATTTAATTAGTTATTTAAATATAGATAAGCGTATGAGTAAAATTGTACTTTTCTATAAGATTTTTGAAAATATAAAAATATTTTTAATCAATACTTTGATAAGGATTTAACAGACGATAAATTACCGGAGAATAAAATTTATTCTCTAAAAAGATCTTTTAAATTTATTAATATAATCCTTACATTAATTATTTGAAAATCTCATTAAAAACATTAGAAAATTTCATGTTGGACAAGGATTAAGAACCTAACCATTCTTTTATGAATAGTAATTCCAAATATTCTACTGAGTAAAGTTGAGTTTCCTTGTACTAGAGTTTCCGAACGTTATTCCCACGTCCGCACATGAAGAGCAGGATGAAAAGAATGGGATGAGGATTTCTCACTCCGAGAGAGATTTTCTTTAGTGCTATTGCAGCGCCCTCTGACGTATGGTTATTCTTATGTAAGAACAGAAATCGTGACATTAAATGCATCACTATATTATATTTATGCTTTATTATGAGGAAATAATCAACAAGGTCATTTTATTTTAATATTAGTTCGTGACCCATGTGTTGATGCCGCAGGAGAAATAAATTTAGCTATTGAATAGCGATTTGGAATAGCTGCCTTGTTTTAGATAATTAGGAATGACAGAAAAAAATGGTATTCATTTCCTTGTTGACAATAAATACATTCAATGAAACTTAATGATGTATAAAGAAAAAGTAAAAATAATAGTTATTCCATTTTTTTACCTTATTATTCCAGTATATTTTAGAGTAGAGAATATTTTTGTTTTGTTTTCCCGCCTTCAGATGAAACAGACAAATTTCATGTCTCTCCGAATTGAGAATATTCAAGATACAAGTGGCCATGTGAAAAACAAGGATTCTCTAAGTTCTAAGTGATAAATTCTCAAAGTTTTCCCGCCAATGGATATAAAATACGTCAGTACACAAAATGCGGACAAACAAACATTCATTTTTATATATTAGTTATAATAATTGAACTATTTCTATTACCTTTGCGCAATTCCGAGAAATTAGTTGGAATAATTTTATCTCAGTCGGATGAATGGTAAAAATAAAATACGAGCATAAAATACGAGCAAACAAAAATTCATTTTTATATAGTAGATTTGATAACTGTACCATGTCTATCTTGGAGTTTCATAAACTTCATAATTTTCTTGCGGATTACTCCAGGTGGGGTGAGTGTCATTCCAATATGATTACTCATTTATCCGTTTATATAAAAATCGCTATAATTCAAAGGAAAAAAGGAACTAAAATTTCTGTATGCTTTTCTCTTAATCCGTTTAATTTAAATCAAATAATTATTAATAACCTGTACATTTATTAACACTAAGCAAAATTAGTTTTAAAATACATTTAATACATCAATAGATTTATTATTTCTTTAAAAGGATAATTAATAGTTTGAAATCTAACTATTAAAACGTTGTAAGTCATATCACTGACTCTCCGGCCCGCCAAAAACTTTTTCTGAACTTACAAACAAAATGCAAAGCATACGATAGATTATTATTGTATATGCTATATTCGCTTAGACTAGGACAGTGTATTCAAAAAATTAGTTAATTACAATTAATTTCATTAAATTGTTGACAAAAAATACAGCTGTTAACAAAATTATAATTAAAGAAAATGGGACTTTTTAAAGAGAGATGTTACTTGCTAGAAATGTATCTATGGACAAACTGTATCCAGAATAATCTACTATAAAAGTTTGAGTATATCTATTTTTTAAAGTATGAGAGTAAATTAGGTAAGTCATATCAATGACTCGCCGACCACCACCCCTCTCTTAAGGTACACGAATAATAAAACTGAATGACCTGACAGCCGCTACAAAAACACTGTCAGAACTATGGTTGAGTTCTAAGGACCGTCACCGGCCACGGTACAACCCTTCCTTAAGGAAATGCCTTTCTTCCTCGATGAGAGGAGTCAGACCTCCCTCCCTTTCACGTATCCTCCAAGGTGGCAAGAACCAACTACCATACCAGAAGTTTATGCTCCTCATATCGAGGTGTCCCAGGGGAGGGGAGGGAAATAAAACATGGTAAGAATATTGAAGATTATATATTTAGGCTGCATAATAATAATGTTATTTTTTCGTCATCCATCATTTATTCCTTATAATTCTTGATTCAAAAGACTGGAAATAAACAAAAAAGCAAGATGATCCAGTCTACACTATTAGATTTGTAAAATGCAGACATTTAATTTCAACTACAAAGATTTTATAGATTACTGAATACAACATATTGTAGCAGCCACTATTGACTGTAACCGGAACTGCTGCGCCACCTAGACTATTGAGCGCAAACCTCGAAAACACCAGTAAAGCTCAAGCAACGGGCATGGACGCATCTCAAACTTTTCTATGTGTTTGTGTAATTTGTTAAAATTATCTTGTGTTGTGTGTGACTTACCTTTTTTTTCCTAATAAATAAATGTTACACTCAACCTACTTTATTAGAACCCCCGAACACCCCCACCACAACTGGCGCCCAACCGGTTTATTTAATTTTAACGATTCCGTTGCTTGGACTTTGCTCGCAATTTTTTTCATCACTCCGTATCCAACGGAAGAACAGCCATGAAAACCTAATCCATAGGTTAATGATTATAGGAAACCTCATCCGTAGGTAATTGATTCTCTTGCATATTCCTGATCCGAAGGATAATTTTGGTAAGTTTGAATTTCTTGTGTAGAACAATCCTTGTTCTTACAAAAAAAAACCTTAATTGCAAAGTCGCAAGAAGTATTGATTTATTTGAATTGATAATAAATCTTATAAAAAATGTGTAATTATAAATAATAATTTATCTCGGAGCATTCAGTACTTATTTTGAAAAATATGTATGAATATTTTGTTACTAATATGTTACCAGTGTTTAAAAACATAGAATTATTTTATTACTGTGTGTCTTAACCATATTTTAAAGAATTGTTAATAATTGATAATTTTAGTATAAGCATACACAAATTTTATGAAAGTGTTATATTTTTAAAGATTTCTCATTCTTTTTGAAAAGAAAATAATCAATTTTATAATGTATAATCATTGAATCATTTTAAGTAAGCGTAGTGCAGTTCGATTATAACCTTGAACTCACGCCAATGTATAATTTCTTGCTGACTCAGCAATACTGTTTTCTGAAAAAGACATAACTCTCTTCAATTGCTTTCCTTTGCGCTGAACTTGGAACTCACATGATTAATATGCATTTTCGATGCTGGTATTTTGTTATTGTATTGAGTAGAGTATCTCTATTTAGATTTTTTTTGTATCTCTCTTATATGCAGAAAGTATTCTTGTCATAAAGTGAATTTATTATAAGTTGGAATAAATTTATGATTCTGTTCTTTTCAACATAGATTTCTAAAGATGTATAAAAATTTCAACTAATTCCAATTGTATATAAATGCAATCTAAAAATTCTCATCAATTTTATTTAAGCATATATTTATTCTCTTTATTTCCAACTGATTTTTGTATTAACGGTGTGTTAGAATATATATATTTATATGTTTACAAATTTGACATCACTTTTACAAGATAAAGTGAAATAGTGGCTTTAAATAATGAGTTTTCTGGGAAAGGGCAAAAAGTGTGATCTTGAAACTTTAGCTCGTGAAATGAATATCGACATTCCTCTAAATGCTGTGATTTTAACTTTAAAATCCCTAATAACTACATCCGAACAATACGATGAAAATTTTGTGCGCGAATGTTTAAATAACATTATTGAAGAAAGAATATCCAAAGAACGCGAAATTATTTCTATTCGTGAGAAAGCTGAAGAAAAGGAAAGAAATGCTCGTGAACAAGAAAGACTGGCACGTCAAAAAAGTGAAGAGAAAGACAGACAAGAATTTGAACTTCAAAAAATTCGACTTCAGATAGAAGCTCAACAATGTGCTTCATTGCCTGCTGTTGCCAATGTTTCAAATAATCTGCAATTATACAATTTGATTCAAATTTTTGATCCCAAAGAAGACGATATGTCACTTTTTTTAAATTTATTTCAACGGCAAGTTAAATTTTTGAAAATAGAAAAAGACTCTTGGGTAGCACATTTGCTTGGTGTGCTTCCTAATGAAATAGCACAAATAATTGCTCGTGAACCTGAGGAAAAAGCTCAAAATTACGAGCATGTGAAAAATTTACTTTTGCAAAGATTTAAACTGAGTCCAGAGAAATTGCGACGTCTTTTCGCAACTCATAGAAAAACTCCGGACAAAACATGGAAAGATTTCCATTTTGAACTGAGAAATTACTTCGAAGGATGGTTGGAAGAACTCCACATCCAAGATTTCGATAAATTGAAGAACTTGATGATCCTAGATCAAATGAAGAAACGGGTACCACCAGAAGTAAAGGATCATTTCTTAGATATATGGTGTGATTGGGTTACCCCTGATGACCTAGTAGAAAAACTAGACGCTTACGACAACTTGCGAACAAGCAAGAAAGAATCCCAAATGCTGAATAGCTGTGTGGATAAGCCATATTATTCAAAACAAACTGACCAAGTCAGGCTTGATAAAGGCAAAAGAACTTTTTACCCCAAAGGTCCAAAATTGCAAAATCAACAAACTTTTGATAGAAAGCCTCTGTCTGGGTTCCTCAGTCAAAGTAGGCGGGATCCCGGAGTCCTCAGTCAAAGTAGGCGGGACTCCTTTTGCAATGACAGAGCACAAAAAACAAGCCCTGACATGCTACAAGAAGCTAGAAAACCATTAACTTGTTACGGCTGTGGAACTCCTGGAGTAATCAAATCTAAATGCCGCATATGCAATCCAAAACTTCAGGAAAGCGATGATTTCCCTGCAAATCTTAATCAAATGACTTTCTATAGTTTTTCAACAGATGTTCATCCACTGAACATAATTGAAGTTTCAATCTGCAATAAAAAAGCAGCCGTGTGTGCTGACACAGGTGCTACACATTCTGTGGCCGGTGAAAAACTGTACCTACTTCTCAAAGAGCATGGTATGAAATTTGAAGAGAAAACAATTGATATGACATTAGCCGATGGACATATTCGAAACACAGAAATACTCACAACCGTTGTGAATATTATTGTAAAAGGGAAAAATATTCCAACAGAGCTTATAGTGTTGAAACACGCCAAAGGAAACCGAACTCTTCTCGGTGTTGATTTTTTAAGTGCTGCAGGTATCGTCCTAGATATCCAGAAGAAACATTGGTACTTCTCTGAAACCCCTCAAAAGAAGTATGCTTTCATAGAAACGCCTCCTAACATAAATGCTCTCCTAACTGTACCCACTGTGCCTCAACCTTGTCAACTTCGTAATCATGAAGGTACACATCTTTCTCCTCAACAGCGACAAGATTTTAATTCCTTACTGAAAAAGTACGAGACATGCTTCCAACCAGGGGGAGCGCCAACACCTTTTATCCAACACAGAATCAATACCAGTGACCACCTTCCAATAGCAGTGCCACCTTATAGAATGAGTCCTGCAAAGAAAGAAATCTTAAGACAAGAAATTAATAAGCTCTTGGAAGAAGAAATTATCGTAGAATGTGAATCCCCATATGCTTCGCCAGTGGTATTGGTACCAAAACCTAATGGTACAATGCGCCTGTGCATCGATTACAGAAAGCTGAACTCCATTTCAATTCCTGATTCCTACCCACTTCCACGAATGGATGATTTGCTGCATGACGCAAAACCTACTCCTTTCATGTCAACTATCGATCTTCGAGCAGGATATCATCAAGTTGAAGTTCATCCAGACGATCAAGAAAAAACTGCATTTGTGTGTCCCTTTGGAACATACTTCTTACGAATGCCATTTGGTTTAAGGAATGCCCCTGCAACCTTTCAAAGGTTAATGGACCGTTTCCGAAATGGTCTTGATGATATTCTCGCCCTCACATATCTCGATGACATCATCATTTTGTCAGAATCATTTGAGAAGCATCTCTCTGATTTACAAGCTGTTTTCGAAAGACTCTTACTTTTTAAATTGCAAGCAAATAGAGATAAATGTCAATTCGCTTCATCTCGTGTCAAATATTTAGGATTTTGGATTACACAAGAAGGAATTGAAATTGATCAGGAAAAAGTTTCCTCCATTCAGAAAATTCCACCTCCCAAAAATATTAAAGAAGTACAATCCTTCCTTCAAACATGTTCCTGGTTCCGCAGATACATTCCTAATTTTGCAGAAATATCACGACCTCTTAGTGATCTTACAAAGAAAAAAGCTTCATGGGAATGGGGTTTCACCCAGCAAAATGCCTTTGATAACTTAAAAACTTGTCTCATAACACCTCCCGTGTTGAAGCAAGCTGATGGAAATAAACCATACGTTCTTCGGACAGACGCTAGTAATTATGCCCTTGGTGCTTGTTTACTTCAAGGCTCAAGCTCTGAAGAACACCCTATTGAATATGCTAGCAGATTGCTTTCTCAAGCAGAGCGAAACTACTCAACTACAGAACGAGAAGCTCTGGCTGTCGTATGGGCCCTCAAAAAGTTCCGTGGATACTTAGAAGGTTCAGAAGTAACAGTGGCATCTGACCACCAACCTTTGAAATGGCTTTTGACTCTTAAGTCCCCAACAGGAAGACTTGCTCGATGGGCTTTAGAAATTCAATCGTTCAACTTGAAAGTTCAATATGTATCTGGAAAAGCAAACGTCATTGCGAATATGCTTTCACGGCCAGTTTGCGAAGAAGAAATTTCCTCTCGTGAAATTTGTAATATTGTGATAGCAGACATGCCTGCGAGAACTTCAAAGGAAATGCGTGATTCTCAATTGAAAGATGATAATTTGCGTCCAATAATTGAAAGCTTTGAATCATCACCGAAAGATGAAAATTTTGTAAACTGGACCGGAAGAGGGTATTTGATGAACCAAGGAGTCCTCTATCGCTTTGTTCCTGATGCAGATACAGAAGAGGCACAAGTTGTTCCATCTCGTGAAATTTCAAACGTGTTAAAACAATACCATGATGCACCTACTGCAGGTCATTATGGTGAAGATGGAACTTATCATAGAATAGCCCAGCGCTATTACTGGATAGGAATGCGATCTTCCATTGCTGCATATGTGAAGAAATGCCCGGAATGTGCTCGGTACAAGTCTACTAATTTGAAACCTGCTGGACTTTTAAGGACACCTATCCAATCTCAAAGATTTGAGACACTTTCAATTGATTTGTTTGGACCATTACCCCAAGGCGCTACTGGTAAACGATGGATCTTTATCATTGAAGATTGCGCAAGCCGCTGGATAGAACTGTTTGCTCTGGAATCAGCCACTGCTAAAGAATGTGCAATCACACTTATAGAAGAAGTATTTCTAAGATATGGTATTCCCAGACGTATTATAAGTGATAATGGCCCACAATTCATTAGCGCCGTCCTCCAACAAATATGTTTTGTTCTTCAAATTGATCAGTGCCTTACTCCAGTTTATCATCCTCAGGCTAATCCTGTGGAAAGGAAAAATCGTGATCTAAAACCTCGATTGGCTATTCTTGTGGGAAACGACCACGATAGTTGGGAAGAGAAACTCCCGTATATTCGTTTTGCTATGAATTCAGCTGTTTGTGATACTACAGGACATACACCTGCCTTCCTGCAATTCGGAAGAGAATTAAGATTTTAGGACTGTTGTCGAAAACGATAATTTCGTTCCAGAAATCGCACCGTATTTGAAAAGATTTGTAAACATTACAAATGACATACGAGAACGTATCGAAATAAAACAAGATCAACGAAAAAAATACTACGGCAAAAACCGACGTCAGATTTTTTATTCTCCTGGTGACAAAGTTTGGGTTACTTTGCACCCCATAAGTAATACCAAAAACAAAAAAACTTCAAAATTTATTCCAAAACGGGACGGACCATACTTGATCCTCACCCAGAAGTCTCCTACTTCATATGTGATAGCCAGCCTTGATAAGCCCTCCGAACCGATAGCAACCTACCATACTTCTGCTCTTTCGCCCTTCATCGATGTGGATACTTCTCCAGTTGTCCCTCTTAGAAAAAGAGGGAGACCGCCAAAACCTGTCGCGCCACCACGTATTACTACTCAACAACCTCCTTGTGTGCCCGAGTCATCTACATCAAATCACCTTGCCCAGAAACTCAAAAAGCCACAACAGATAACACAGACTGCCAAAAGACCTCCCAATACTTTTAGTCCTGTCTCTTCGTCGGGACGTCATCAGAGACAGAGGGGGAGATTGTAGCAGCCACTATTGACTGTAACCGGAACTGCTGCGCCACCTAGACTATTGAGCGCAAACCTCGAAAACACCAGTAAAGCTCAAGCAACGGGCATGGACGCATCTCAAACTTTTCTATGTGTTTGTGTAATTTGTTAAAATTATCTTGTGTTGTGTGTGACTTACCTTTTTTTTCCTAATAAATAAATGTTACACTAAACCTACTTTATTAGAACCCCCGAACACCCCCACCACAATATTTAAATATTTTTTAATTTATTATAATAAATCGATTAAATTTAATATTTAGTTATTAAGTAAAAAAGAAAATTGATATGAATAACGCGAACTCTGAAAACTCTGAACTAGATGCTATTATTAAGAGGGAATAATCTATTTATTTATACTCTTTAAAGAGAAGAAATAGACTTTCATTAAATTTTGTCGATGCAATGATTAATTCTTATAGAATGTATTTCTCATCTGCATTATACTGATGATACATGAATATTTGTCAATGAAACATTCGTTCTTACTAAATAAAATTATTGATTTTAATATGCAAAAAGGGGAAATATAGTTTCCAATTTTAATTTTAAAAACGGTTGGAAAATTTTTAATCTACCAAAGTCAAACATGAACCAATTGGACTAAAAATAAATTCAAAGTCTCATAGTAAATATAATAGCAAATGTTTCTAAGATTCAATTGGAGGTTATATTATGCTCTGCTAATCATAAACTTTAAAATAAATTAATACAAAGTTCAAGAGTTCCAAAAATATTGAAATAAAGCATTGAAATTCATGAATCTCCATTCAAAGCGAACAAATGCACAAAATTTAAAAACTTTATTCTAATAAAAAATCAATGGAAAAATCGATTAGAAAATTCCATCTTTACAAATGTGAAACATGTCAAGTTAAATAAAAGTATTTAAGAATACGAATTTTACATTATCCGAATATTAAAAGAATGTAGAAAGGGATTAAAATTTTCCTTATAATTCTTTTAAGCAGACTTACTAAAAAATATCTTCAGTATGTTACATAGCAAATAATTTTAAATTTAATTGATGATAAATCCAGTCATTCCGTTTAGTTTCGCGAAAGTTTAAGATAAAATCATTAGTTTAAGCAATTGCATTGCTATCTCTAAAATTTTCGAAAATAAATTTCAAAATCCTTTCTGTCTATAAATATAACTTTTTTAATAAGTAATTTATATTTCTGATAAATAAATATATTTTATTTATCAGATAGTATTACAAAGTAAAAAAGTTATTAAAGCATATATTATATGAAAACGATTCTATATGAAACAAATACAAATCACACCTTTTAATTATAAATTAGTATATAATGCTATTATATAAGCATTAGTATATATCAATAGATTATAAGACTTTAACTATAAATATATATACTCGTATACTATATACATATTAGTATACGAAGTATGATAGCATGACATTTAATCTATGATATGAATAGCAATGTTTAAAAAAAGATTGATTACAAAATATTCAGATTAAAAAGATTACATTGCAAATAAATTATAATCTGTTTTTTATCATGCTAATATCTCTTTAAATCTATAAATTATTGTGAAAAAAATAATAAAAATCACAAAAAACCTAGCTATCAAAATAAATGGCAATAATTTCGTCATCATGTTAATATATAAGAATTTCACATTCTTTTAAAATGACCTTTTATGTGTCCTTAATTTCATAAAACAAGAAAGATTCGTTTGTACTTGAAAAGATACAAAAATACAATAAAATGACAAAGTAATGACGTTATTATTTTTTGACTGTCTTTTATAGGCAAAAGTAGTTTATAAATTTTTTTAAATAACAATAAACTTAAGATTTCAAGAAAATTGTTTATGATAAAAGATTTTTCTTATTACAGCATTTAACACCATACTCCGTGTGTGTGGTGGCTGGAGCTCGTTAAATCTGTAGGGATCACAAAGTTCTCCATGTCGAAAGTAATACTTTAGGGGCACTGGGTCAGAAGTGATCATTCTCTGTTCCAGATCTAAATTATTACCTGTGGATGAATGAATGAAATGCATGAATGAAGTTCGCCCCGTAAAAGGGGTTTTTGACGTGTGTGAGCTTGAAGTCATATTTCTGTCTTGATGTGGTCAGGGGTCCATGCCCACAGAAGCTATTGCACCCCTCCTTCCATTGTAAAGCGAAATACGACACCAACAACAACTTCATAGTCTTTGAAAGTTCAAGTTAAATGTTGAAAAGCCTCACTAAAAATAAAAGAGACTTTAACATCATATCGAAAAATAATATCAAGTTATTTCTACGAAATGCCTTCATCTATCTTATTTTTAAAATTTTATTCTGTATTACATGACAGAAATAAAAGTCATACAATAATATCATCAAAACGCATGTATATATAAACCTAATAAATAAGCAAAGAAAAGACTCGTAAAGTGTACTTAAAACTGTTTTTTATAATTTATTTAAATTTAAAAAATATTGCACAAAAATAAAGTAAATGAAGTAATAAAGTAATTTGTATCATTTGAGAACAGGGTGTTGTTTTGGTTTGATGATTTTGAAGCCCCAAAATGCGTAGGTAACAAATTGGCGATTTATCGCTTTTGAGGCATCATTTTTTTCACTTTTAGGGTTAATAGCAAATAATGCAGTAAGTTGTCACATTTGATGATTTATCGCCAAAAAATCATTAAAAAATAATAATTTAATTAGTAATTCAAAAATTTAAGTCAAAGGCAACGTTGTAATATTTTTTCTAATTTAGCGAAAGTGGAAAACGCTCTTGCAATATTCCATGAAACAAAATAAAAAAACCATACGAGGGGGGTTTTTTTGTGTGTGTGATTTTTTCGGAAACGACATTTTCGATTATGAATTAAACAATGAATAAGGCATAAATGGAGCGTCCTAAGCTTTCACACGATGAAGCCCTACAAAGAAAAAAAAGAGAAAAGGAACGAAAGAGCAAACAGAGGCCATAAGCTAAATAAATAAATCGCTTAGTAAAGCAAAAACACAAAGCTTCGAAACGACAAAATCTCCAATCAATAAAAACGAATGATGAAAATTTAAAAGTAGAAGCTGCTCGAATTAAACATGAACGTAAAATAGCTTTACAACGAAGAAAGCGTAAACATGTGCAGTGCTTTGCAGATTCTCAATCGCAACACTCAACTTCAAACACAGAAGGTGTCCATTTGAATTCTGAATCACAACCGTCAACGTTCCACACAAAAAGTCTCTGTATCGCTCCTGAGTTTCAAATTACGCCTACTAGCTATAAGCAAATCTTTGAAAATTTATATCCTTTTACAGAAAAGTTATGAAGCAAGGCTCAATCAACCTGTTACTAGAATATTTCATATGGTCCAATTCATTGATGCATATAAAAAAATGATGAAATTAGCGAAATAACATAAAATCTTGAAATTAGTTGAAATAATATAAAATCTTGAAATTAGTTGAAATAACATAAAATCTTGAAATTAGTTGAAATAACATAAAATCTTGAAATTAGTTGAAATAACATAAAATCTTGAAATTGGCGATACTAAATTTCAATTTTTTATGAAGTTCTTCCCTTGCATCTAATGGTGAATTGGTATGTTTTAGTTTTAATTATTTTTATTAAACTATTTTGTGGAATTTTAAAGTCACGTAAAAAATGTAATTTCTTTTTACGATACATTTCAAAATTCTAGGGAGAAAATATTAGAATCTTAGTTATTTATTTATAAATAAAATAAGCTAAAATTCTCAACAACTTCTTCTTTAAAAATTCCGGGAGATAAAGGCCTACTTATTAGTTCTAGATCAAAGACTCTGTCTTGTCAAAGGTTTTTGAACACTTTTTTAAATTTAAAAGCTCACCATAGTAAACATTATATTAGTTCAATATAGTTAACGAATAATTTTTCGTTCTTCTTTGTTAACATATTGCCACAAGCTGGCGAAACGTGCGCCGAAGGTGGAAATGTTGGCGGCGCTTCACAAGGTGCTTCGAGCCAGCCGAGTTGATTTGGCGAGAGGAATATTCTGGTAACCCTGAGACAATTCTGGCTGCTTCGCGTTTCTTCTCGGGACGCGGGCCCGGCTATATAACGGAAGGGTTGCCTTAAAAGGAGTCAGTGAGTGAATTCGTTGAGAGTTGCTCTTTCAAGGAAGAGAAGCGGTTTGCTGGACTAGCGGATTTTCGCTTGTTATTAGTGAGCTGTGTTTGCGTTTGCTGTTAACGCTGTGTTATTGAGCTCGCTGTGATTTACTGTTGCTGTGCTATACTATAGCTGTTTTGCAAACTGTGTTTATTGTGCGTAAGACTTGCATTTACGCTGTAAGTGACTGTTGACTGATGGATTGTTTTTTCTGAAGTTTTACTTTTTCAAGTCATCCTGTATATACTTGTAAATAGCTGTAAATAAATTTGTTTGTGCTGTCCTCAAATAAAGTCCATTCAATCCGAACCCGTTACGCTAAAAACGTAACAATATATATGCAAGCTTATAATTATGGTGCATCATTCAACTTATCATGTTAAAAATTTTCATCATCCCTAATGAGCAATTTTATTTTCATAAATACAAAATATTTTTCTAATTAAAAAATGTCACTTTGAAGTTCTTAAAAATTATTTAAAACTATCCGCCTTTGGCGACCAGTCGGTTCGCCAGTATTAATGCTCGCTATAATTTTCATATAATATTTTATGTAGCTGTGTCTCATAACAGGTTTTTCACCAAAATATTTTTAAACCAAATAAATTTTGATAATCTTATAATTCATCTATAGTATTATTTTCTTCAGATGTTCTGTTCATTGTACTACTCATCTTTCTGTTTCTATCCGAGCAATGATTGTCCTGGAATTAATATTTTACTTACATGTTGAAGGGAAAGGTCTAAAAGTCTACGTTTTTATAGAATAATGAGATTCAAATTTTCATAAATGTAAACACACTAAACAAATAAAGACACAATTGGTTTTCAAGAGATGCGAAAGTTTAAAAATAGCTTGGAAAATGACGCGCAGCTTGGAAATAAAACAGCTTGGAAATGAAATGAAATAATGGTGACACACACACACCCTTCTTTTCTTTCTTTTATTTTTCTTCCCTGCCCAGACGTTATTTTGAGCAGGCATAAATTAAAAATCCATACAGACTAATAATAAAAGCAACTATTTTTTTTTTCTTTTTTAAAAATCCCGTTATCTATAAATGAAAACCAACTGACTTCGCGTATTTCTTTCTAAACAAATCATAATTTATTACTTCCTGCTATCTTACTCAGTTGGTGTGGGGGGAGGAAATGTAGATTTTTGGCGGGAAAGTAAGAAAAGTGTCGCTTTAACTATTTTCCTCGCAGTTTTTTTTCATTTTTTCTCTCCATAAAAACCATCCCTGTGTCTTAACGAAAATATTAAAATAAAAATTAGCCGAATCGTTTGAGCCGTTCTCTGGTTTTGCGCTTAGCAACCCATTTCGAGATCCATTTTTATTAATATAGATTAGTAATGCATAATTATTTAATTGTATTCATTTTTGCAATTACTATGTTTAATACTTTGTTTTTCTACTACTTTCTACTCATTAAATTTCATCGGACAGAAAAGAAAATCTGTTTAGATGAAATTCTAGAAATACATTTAATACAAATCTTAAACAAAAGATGGGAGTTTCCTATTTCACATCATTATCTTCAGAATAAATGTAATTATAACATCAATAATATTTGTTAATGATATTTGTCTCATTAAACATCTCGAAAGTCTTTTTAAAACATTTTTAAATAAATGCTTCTATGTGACAAACTCTGAATTTACAATTTATGAAAAATTCCTTTTCTACTCATTATTATACGAAAAAATATTTTTTCTTTCGTAGAAAGTTTATTTTATTCCAACTCAAAATAAACTTTCAATAAACCAATTCAAATAAACTTTCAAATTTTATACAAAAGATTTTTCTCATAATTTTTAAAATTAAAATCAAAATTTTGGAGCTTTTTTTCTTTTTAGTAGTCACACTTTTTGCGGTGAAATAGCTCTAAATCATTCACTAAAGTAATTGCTTTCATTGAAAAATATTTTGTTTAATTTCTTAGATTTGATCCTTTCTGGCAATGTACTTATTATTTTATTGATTAATTTGTTTAAATAATAATGTTTTCATAGGCCGAATTCGTAAAAAGATTAGAATAAATGGAATTTTCAAAATGCTTCAATATAACAAGGAAAATATTTCGATAAAATAAGGTATTTGTGCATTAAAAAACATTTCATTTATCTGAGATTATAAATGAAAGCTTTTTTTTTTTCAAATATGTATTACTTATTTTGTAACATAAAGAATTTAAAGTTAAGCAAAAGAAGAAAAAAATAATGAAAAAACTCAAAATTTATAACTTTGAAATCCTATTTGGAAAAACAGCAATCTAATTGTAAGCTTTATCAAGTGAATATCTCTTTTGGAAAAGCATATTACATCTCATTCACATTTAAGCAAATATGAAGGAATTTTACAGCTTCACAATAGTTATAAAAAATTGAAGTCATTTCAGTATGAATTATTATTCGTATAATATTCCGTAAAATTGTATGCAATAGTGATATAATTTTGAAAAATTTATCACGTAACAGAACCTGAAGAACGTTTCTATCCACGTTTCCACGTTTCTACCTGAAGCAAGTTTTGCTTAATATCCGAGCATATTAAATTCATAAAATTTTCATTTTTAAGTTATTAACCTTTTGTTATGAACCTTTTGCAAATTTTAGTAGATACAACAAATTTTAAAATAATTTTATATTCTCTTTATATAACGTATAGAAAGAATTCCAAAGGAAATTACCTGGAATAAAAAATGATTAAAATCCCAAACGATAATTTCTGGAACATTTACATATGAAATTAACGCTCAAATGAAGAATATAGGCCTACACTTACACATGTAGGGGCTCATGCTTCATTCTGGATCCTTATTACACCATTACGAGACTCACATACTATCCAGGAACAAATTAAGGAAACCGAAGAAATGTTCCTTTTATGGTCCGAATTCCACACGAATTCGAAACGTAATGATGGTTCTTCTTGAGTGTAATAATTTACCTCAAAGGGGTCACGGCATGAGAAATCTAGAGCCTCAACACTGGAAGAGGATGTTTAATTGTATCTAAAAGAGCTATAAAACGCCGTTTACGGCAGTAAAACATGCACTTTTAATAAAGAAGGGTACAATTTAATGTTATTACAGGTTTGATGGGACACGGCCTGAAACAGAAAATGCAAAATGGATTAGAGTGAAAGTCAACAGTTTAAGCTTAGAGCAAAATAATTTAGTTTTTCTTATTTTTATTTTATCGTCATTTATACGATAGACAGGAAGGGAAAGGATTATAGGCATAAAAAAGTTTTATTTTGAGATTTTGTAGTCCACGATTCCTATAATTCACAAATCCAAAAAGAAAGTTTTAAGAACTAAGGCCGTGTAGTAAAGTATATGTTTTATAAAGTACTATACTTATAAAGTAGTAGTAGTAGTAAAGAACTATGCTTATATAAAGTATGAGTATATTTTTTCAGATTTATACAGCTTTTTAAAGTAAAATATTTCATTCCAATATATCTTCATTAATGTTCCTTTGCATCTGGATTAAGTAAAAATTTCATACAAAAACTCAGATGGATCTGAAACGTGCTTCACTCATCTGTAGAAAAGCAAAGAACTACGTTCAAAAGTTCGATCATTAGGTAAAATGTGTTTTATAAAATACTTACCTCTTCTGTATCTGGAAATTATAAATGCAATTTCCTTAGAGAAGGCTGCTTCAACAGCTGCTATATCTACTGCACCCTTCCTTCAGTTGTAAAAGCGAAACACGAGAATAACGATGTGTTCATTTTAAAACTATGCTTATATTATTTAATTTTTTTCGTCATTATTTCTCATTCTTGTCATTAATTCGATATTTTAACACTCACGATTACTATAAGTAGTTTTCAAGCCGTTTCTGTCTTACAGCAAATATAACTGTGTATATAATCTCGCATTCTATCTGATACTGTCCTGTAGCAACGAGCCTTTTTTTTAATTCAAGATACTTGAAACTTGAAAGAGGTAAGATATTGGGCTTTATAGCACCAATGGCTGTTATCCAAAGTTCCCTTATGCAAAGAGCAGAAAAAAAGGTTTTATCAATAAGCACAAGAGAGCTCGCACGCATAAAACCAAATTGAAGTTTCAGTCAGTTGGCAGTTACTTAGAAATTCCTGTGGAGCAATTTAGTCCATTTTTGAGATTTTACAGTTCCAGTGGAAAAATGAGGTGCAAAATGACGGAAAGTTTCCTCAACATGGAAAGAGGAAAAAAGAAAAAGACTCAAAGAGGCTGCAAAAGAATGCAACCTCTCTCATTCAATAAAATTGTTATTGAAATGTTTCAATATTTGAAGAGAAACTTGCATATTGATTTGTTTTCAGTTATTATATCCAGAAACTTTTTGAAGGAGATATCTTGTTTATTTAACTGAAGAAAAGACCACAATTTGTCTCTATAATATGTATACTTTTTACACAAGAGAATTATGTGTTTAGTATCATTAATGCTATTACATACGTAACAAAGAGGATCATTATGAAGATTAAAACGACTCAAAAGTCCTACTGTTATAATTGTTTTGCTGAATACATTGACCATCTTCCCTTCGATTTTTGGACCAGGAAGATAGTGCTTCAATGCTTGGAATGTTACCTAAAGAAATGAAATATTTACTGTTCCTATATCATTGATAATGATCTGATGTGTCTCTTTCTTGAGGCTTAAAATTATATTTTCGGGAGAAATCCATTCAAACCAAGGTATAGTTTTAATATTTTTTAAGTTCATGATACTTAATGGACTTTTAAATTAATGAAATGATTTTTTAAATTAATAAAGAGAGGGTTGCCAATCACATAATTTTAATTCTTTTTAATTTCAATACAAGACTAATTTCAATACAAACTTCTCCATGCTACCATGTCAGCTTCTCCATGCCAAAAAGCTCTGAAACTTATTTTATTACTGAAGAAGGAGTATAGAACAAAATGAAAGTAATATATAAATGGATAGAAGAAAATGCCAAATAGATTTATTTACTGTTTTCTTAAAATTAACAACAATGTTTAACACTGTATTTTCGCTCATCTAAAGGTGTAATTGGGGATTTCAAAATACCTTTTTGTCGTTCCTTATTTTTTTTTCGTCCTCCTATGTCTCATGTACTCTTTGCACTTCTAAAGCTCTTGAGAATCAGTATTTTTTTAAAGTAAATTCTTCACCTGAGAAGAAAGGAAAAAGTCCCATGATGCGTAATCAGAGGATTTAGCTGGTTAAAAAATCAACGAAATGTGCTGCTTTAGTAATTATTTTGACATTGAGGAAGACTCGAGAAATTGCCACGTTGTATTGATGTTGCTCCCAAGTCTTGGTTTTCCGAAGATTTAATCATTTGAGTCTCACCGAACTTTTTAAAGGTCTAGACATTAAGTTTCCAATCTCAATAATAGATTTTATACAACTGCTTTTCAATTTTTGAAGAAAATTATTATTTTTTCATCTGTTGTAGATGCTGATGGCTGCCCTACACATCATCCTTCATGAGATGATTCGCCAACATTTTATGAGAGGTCGATGCCACCTATAAACTTGGTCTGATTTATCCTATTTCACCTCAGGCTAGCTAAATAATTTTAAAAGTATTAGTACATTTTTTCTTGGCAATATACAATATTTGGCTCGAAAATTTCTTAAAGTTTGATTCATTTCTCCGTAATAGGAAGTTTCGAATGCCAGTAGTCATGAATTATGCCTATGGGATGCAACAGTTTGAGCAGGATTGCCACATGTTCTGATTATTACCTATCCTCTTCTTTATCTTCTTAGAAAGGATATAAGTCATTTGAATTTTGACAACTACACTCATGTCCGTAAATTAAGAATAATTAAGTGTCAAGTGGAAATCGAACTCTAAAATAAGTATATCACCCGTAAAAGGACTACAAACATCTTAAAAATATCAGATAAAAATTGCTGGAAGCCACTAGATGACATACATAGTACGTCACAATGACGAAAATGTAAGAGAGTGATTTATAAAGAATAAAGGCAAAGAAGTAAAATTGTTACAAGCGCTCTATAAGCCTTTCAGTGCAATAACCACCTAGTTATTACACAACGGATGCTTTTGGGTGATTTTTACGTGGGAGTATCATCGGCCGTCTAAAATGTGGGCGAATCCTGTTGGAAGTATCCAAGGAACTTGGAATCGCCCAGAATGACATCTCCAGACTTTAGCAACGATTCCAAAATGTTGGTAATGTGAGTGGACTTTACAGCAATGACAACGGCCGTTCTGACCCTAACATGCAAGCATCGTAAAAGAATTCTTGGACTTTCTAGGTCCAGTAGAATACGTTTGAGACATGATTGGCCGACGAGTTTCAGTCCGTCAATCACCTCCTACATGTCTGCCAGAACTTCGGAGAGCATTGCTTGATCAATGGCGTAATATTCTTCAAGATCAGATAGATAATTAGTTACCCAGTATGCCTAGGCATTGTACGTACTATATTGCATCGTCTGGAAGACATACTATGTATTAACCATCATACCAACCATGTAATATTGGTTTTTGTAAATAAGCTGTGTTTTTTTTATAACTTGCTTCAGGAAGCAAAAAAATCACAATTTTCTTGATATCTTTATATATAGTTCTTTTTGCTAATATATATATATATATATATATATATATATATATATATATAATAGAGAGAAAGAGAGAGCTTCTTTTTGCTCTTTACTTTTTGTTTAATAAATAGGCTTTACAAATAAATTCCTTTTGTCTTGTTTCTGACTCTTTCTTTTCCTAAACTTGCATTATCCTTAATTTATGGATATGATTATATGAAAAATGTTACATAGCATTTTGAACGAAATAATATGTAAGTCTTCCCTTCATAGAATGGTATTCATATTTTTTCCTAAATGAATAAAAAAAATTTGATCTTTCACTCGACGGAACAAATCGTAGATAATATTTTTATTTCTTGACTTGTATTCTAAAGAATTCCTTATGCTGTCTGCAGGTATTCAAAAAGTACATTTATGCAAAAGAAGTATGAATGTAAGTATGAAAGGAAGCTTGTTTAAAGCATGTGCCTACTCTCGAAAAGAAAACATTCTTGGGATTTCTTTAGAACTTTCTGTTTCAAAATTGGATTAAATTACATTAGATTCTAAATGTTTCACATGGACTTCAAATCTTATTTAATGCTCTGTTGTTCAAAACAAATTATTTTCACTTTCCCTTGCAGATTTAATATATATTATTAAATTATTCCAAAACAAAAATGTAATCTTTTGTATAGACAGGAACTTAAAATCCAAACTATTTCATAATTCCTTTGTATTTCATAAATAATGAATATTTACAACTTTTAGTCTAATTCTTTTTCAAATGCAACTATAAAAATATTCATTTCAATGCCTAATATATCATAATACAGATTCCTATTTCTTTTTTAAAAAATTACTATTTTATTGAAAGAAAATTTTGTAGAAGCATTTTGATTAATATCAGATTTATACGGGAAATCAAAAAGAAAATATTCCTAAAATAGAGGCTTTCAGACTTTGAAAGATTTCAATTGTATCATCCTGTTAAGATTTCGAGCAACTACCCAAGAAATAATTACGAATAACCTAATTGTAGTAGCCGTAGTTCCCCAGTCAATCCTGCAAGCATTTTATAAAAGTACTTTCATTCAAGAAGTAACTACGTAACCTGGTGATTACAAATTATATTGGTAATTTTTTTCTCCCAATTTCCATATGCGAAGCAAGAAGTGTGCTACTCGATCCTACAGTCTTATTTTAATGAGCTACATGTGTTTCATGAATTTAAATAATTAAAACGGTAAATAATCTAATTATTCATTAAGTGGGGTTTATTCATTTAAAATATTTACTATATTAAAAAATCAATCAAGCCCTTAAGATTCTGTGAGTAGTAGCTTAATAAAATCATTCTAATTGCATAATTAAGTTCAGTATAAATCTGAGTCAATCAGTAGCAAAATTTGGGCTTGAGTAAGTAAATTGGAATATATAGTTCTTATGAATTACGTGCTTCCAGTTAGTTTCTGTAATTTTTTGGGGGGGTGGGGGGGATCAAGCATGATTTTCAAGAAACAGCCAAATATACAGTTTAGCCAAACAAGATTCTTACACTAATAAATGCCAAACACCCTTAATTAAATGTTAAATTCTACGGTTTAGTCTATTAATATGTTCTTTCTTTATACGAAAACTATTTCGGTAGGGAAGGGGATCCTCGTAATTCTTGAACTTTTGATACGATTTCAAGGAGTCAGTATCAACCGTCAACGTCTCTCTAAATTTCCATGTTACAGAAATGGATGAAAAATTATCCTGGCGTATTTGAAGTATACCAGACCCACTTACAGGAAGGTACATGGATAGAATCAGGGTTAAAACATTAAACCTTCCAGTTCTGAAGTCAAGATTTTCCCTCGACTCTCATGCCTAAAAGAAAAGAAGAATTAAAGTAAATTCTACGTCAGGTGTTTTTTAACTTCATAATTCGTGTTTTACCTAAAAAGTTTTAGGAGCACTTAAAATCATAATTGAACAGCTCTTCAATTGATGAGAAATTAACTTTTTCATAAATTGTGCCATTTTAAAGGTTAAATCAATGAAAAAAATTGTCATGTTCCTTATATGAAATAATTCCCGTCCTTGCTTCGAATTACATAAAAAACTAGTTAAAAATTCAATACTCATTTAAAGCTAAAATTTAATCATTTTAACATATTTTTAGTACACAAGATACAGCGTCTAACTATTAATAATGCACACCAAAGTAAAGAAGATTAATTTTGTTTAGTTATACCAACGTCCCATTTTAAAACAACACAAGTGATATTTGGAGACAGACGTCATTATTTTGAACCACATTCTGATGACGAGGACGACATCTGAGCTGGCACATCCCTCTCCACACCACACAGCCAGGTATGGCACCGATGGATTTAACGTTCCCTAACCCGGCGTACAAGACGGTTCTTCGGTGGAATCGAGTCACGAACCTGCAACCTTCTGGTTCCGAAACTGAGAATTTCCCATCAGCCACTGTGACCCTCACCGAACTAAAGAAGAAGAATGCACATAAGGGGAGAAAAAGATGAAAAAAGGCTGCGTAAGGGAACTGATTTTGACCAAGTAATACAAAAAAATTAAGTCAATTCCTACTTAATTCAACAAAGAAAAATTTTATTTTAGTTAATTTTTATTTAATATTTACAATTAATATAAATAAATTATCAAAAAAAATATTGATTTTCGCAAGAATTGAAATCGCATTCTTGCTCTTCACGTGAAAAATATAGAAATCCTCGCATTTTGCAGATTGAGCTAATGTCTGCTGATTTCAATTTTTATTATAAACTTCTTTAAAATGAATTAAATTTAATTAATGAATTAATAAGTGGGGAAAATTTATTAACACTAAGTATCATCCACTACAAGTAAAAAAAAATGTTTTTGAACTTAAGTGGAGGAATAAAAAAATATTTTACTAACGATTTAAAATTTGAACAAGATATATAAATAAATAAATAGAGAGAGTGTGTAAATTAATATTAGGAATCGAAAAATAACATTCACGAATAAATGTTACCTTAGACTGCAAGCGTATCTACGAAAATCCAAATATTCCAGATGTGTTTAGAATACATTTCTCAATTTCCCTCGCCTTTATTTTCATATAAATATTTCTGCTTGACGTCTTTTTAACATAGAATTATTCATACACAACTATTATGATTATACTACATCTCGCACCAAACAATTTGAGATTTTCCTATGTGTTAGGATTTGCCGATTTCTTTCCTAGAAAAGGGATCGAAGTTTTCTCATGTCATTTCTACGCAGATTGTCAGAGCACTGAGATGTTGAGTTGTGATCTTCCTTTCTTCCAAAAGTCGATGACCCGATGTAATGACGTATTCGGAGGGTAGTTTCTCCATAACATGTTTGGCAGATGGCAGTCTTTGACTCCTAAAAGGAACGGGAATACTTTACTACTGGGCATCCCCGTCGAATATATTTTCATAAACTTGAATTATTATTTCATATGATTGTCCTGTCAAGGGCAAGAAACCAAGAAAAACTCGAAATATTTAAATACTCACACTCACCTTATATATATAAAACAAAACCTCTAAATAGAATTTTTTTAATTTATTATAACTTTGAGTCATTATCTTAACAAATATGATGGGGAAATTTTAACTATATATTAGTAAATTACAAGATTTTAAGTAGGAAATCTGTTTTTTTTTTT
>JAOUZG010020767.1:65127-78302 GCA_026289955.1 Argiope argentata
TATATATATATATATATATATATATAGTTCAAATTTCCAATCGTTAAGAAAATACTTTTTATTCATCCACTCAAGTTCAAATATATATTTTTAACTTGTAGTCGATGACACTCGAAGTTGATACAATTTTTTCAAACATTCATTGATTCATTAAATTAAATTAATTTTTAATACTTTAATTAGAGTTTTAACAGTTTGTATTGAAAAATGAAATCAGCAGGTAGCATTTCAGTCGGTAAAATGCGAGGATTTCGGTATTTTTCACGTGAAAGGGGAGAATAAAAGTTCATTTCTTACAAAAATTAATAATTTTTTTGATAAAATATTTATATTAATTGTAATTAATTAATAAAAAGTAACTAAAATAAAATATTTCTTTGTTGACCTAAGTAGGAATTGACTGTTCTTTTAAGAAATTATATTACTCATTATGCGGAAAGTCAGCCTTTAACTGAATTCATGACATCTAGTATAATCAATTCGGATTTTTTAATGCAAAATTCAAATAAGGAAATGAAACTGAAATCTAACGTTTATAGAATTATATAGCTTATAAAACAGTAAAATTTTAGATGAAAAGGTTTTTTTTTTAAAATTGAAAATCGATGCAAAGTCATGCTCAACTGACATACTTCACGTAGCCTGTCCAAGTTTATTCTGGAATCCATCGTATTTTATTGAACAAGATGAAAAATATGCGATTTCGCAGCTCAACTTAAGGCAATGCGAAATTAAATTTCATAGGAACTATCCTTGTTAAATAGATAAAAAATCTCTGTAGAATTATGCAAAAATGAACCAACAACATTTCATGGATTTAAGATGCATTATTGTAAACTTTAATATAATATGAATAGTTTACAGAGAAAAAGTTTAACAATTCTGAGAAAATAAATAAACTCTAACACATTATTTAAAAAATTATAATCCGATAATTAAATTTATGGGTTTGAACGATTAAAATTCTTTTACAGTATTTTTAAATAGCTAATAAATTTTAAATAATATTTATGTATGTTTCACGACTGTAAAAATGCAATAACATTTCTTTTAATAGGAAAAATCCATCTTAACAATCTTGTCATGATTTTCGGAAAAGATTTTCCGCAAATAGCTTTATGCTTAATCCGAAAATCACTTTAGAACCTTCTACGCGCCATTATTTAATATTTTCTTCCAATTTAAATAACTTGTAACGCCAAACAGTAATCATTCTTTTCAAAAAATTGCCTAATAAATATTTTCTGACATTCTGAAAAGAGTTTTTGGAGGCATTCAATAAAATTGAGTTAACTTTCGGCTCATAACTTGATTAACTTAACGTTCCATATGCACAAATTAGATCATGTGTTTAGGGGTTGCTTTTTTTAAAGACAATCAAATGCTTGAAAATGGAACATTTTAAAAGTTAACTGACCGTAATTTATGTTTACGGTTTTTTAGAGATAATATGAACGTCGAAAAGATTTAGGGAGGGAATTTAGATAAACTTATAATCTAGTTGAAAACCTGGAAAGCTTAAAAAAATCAAGTATAAACAATTTTTATAAAAAATTTCACTTTTAACTCTTTTTAAACCCTTAGTTGGCTCATGAAATTTGACAATGAAGTTATTCTTACACATTCACTAGCATAATTTTTTATAATAATAAACATTTAGATACCTTTTATGGTAATAATTTGTTGTTACTGGTTCTATCTTTAATTATATTTTTAAAAAGTTAATTTATGTAGTTGCTTCTAACGGCACTTTCCATGAACAAGTTCGTTGATTCATTTAGCGATTTTAAGCCGATGGTGGGTCTCTTGTTTTAAGACGCGCTAACTAAAGCCAAGAGCACGACTTACTACTCACGCATCACATTCGCTTGCACAGCCCCCGTTTACAGGAGAGAACATTCAATCACTCCCAGATATAAAAAATGATAAACAACATGCCAGAACCGGGACTCAAACCCAGATCAAACTTTCAAATCACGGGGAAGACGCGCTACCCCGGCACCAGGACGTCGACTTTCTATCTCTAAATTTCGCTTATATTGCAATTGTTGAAAGTAACAAATAAATAGCAGCTAGTACTTCAATCACAAATACTCTATAACTGGGATATTCTGGAAGCTATTGTAAATGTAGTAAAATTCAATGAATATAATACAGGTTTCTTTTATAATATAATATTTACATAAAAAATTCTCATAATTTTAATTATATTCTAACTTGTTAAAATCTAATCGAAATTTTTATACTTTTCTTGTTAATTTTGAAACATATTGCATAAAAACCGTTTTTACAACAATTTAACATTTTTAAAATTAGATTTTTAATCATTTTGTTTACATGCGTTCCTTTTTTTGTTTGATTATAATAAATGCTGAAATTTTATTATGAAACTATCGATGCCATAGATTTTCACTCCTCTTCAGTTATTGAAATCTTCGGTAGTCAGTGTTACTATAAAATTGGCTTTCGCAATATGGTCTATAAACTAATATGATTATAAATTTTCAAAAAAAAAATCTGTTCCCAATTTTGCGCAATGATATATTTCGAAGTTATTCAGGAAAAATACTAAGAGTTTTGTTAAATGTTGCTTAAAAATATAACTAAAAGTTTGAAAAAATCTTTTTTAGTTAATGACCTAAAAAATATCTTGCCTCTTTAGTTATCTAGAAAATAACTAATTGTCAAACTTCGCAGCTTTAGGTCAATTCCATTAAGCATTTTTAAAAAAAATTCACACCATTTATATCACAATTTATTGATAAAACATCACCATATGAATATTATTTTGTCAAAGTATTTGTCCCGACTTTTTATTCGAAATTTATTGCAAATAGTTATTTTGCATTTCATTTCAATCTAATATTTACAAATATTATTAATTTCTAAACTTTATTTCAAACAAAGGAGAAATAATACTAAGAAAATGACTATGGATTAAATTGTGAATTTTAACAAGATATTAAAACTGTATTATGATATTTTGAATTAAAGTTTCAACAATCTTTTTTTCTCTCTTTCTCACTCAAATCACTGAATTTTAAAGTATATTTTAACTTTCTCATACACAAAATACACAGTGAGAAAGATTCGGATTTTGTATTTTGACAAATATCCACTTTTTTGTGTGGATATTTTTAAATCACGTCTGTATATTTGCCTGTGAACACGATGATTAAAAATAGTACTAAGCTTGACGAAAAAAATTTAGAATATGGCCTTTACAATAAACTTATCATTTTTTAAAATCAAAATAGAAGAAATTTTTCGGTTCTGTTGCCAGTATAAGCGACCGCGATAACTATAAAATATAAAGAACTGGAAGAATAAAATTTAGTTTATAGCAAACTAAATAAGTAAAGAAGCTGAACGTCTCCCAGTCTGTAATTTTGTATGCATATAAATGCAAAAATTCTTATCTATGAAATATGGTATTTAAAGTGCATATTTATATAAAATTTTGAGCCAAAAATTGCCAAAAGACTTCTTTCATTCTCTCTTTACTTTTACAATATTTGTCTCTATGTCCCGCTTCTTTAACTTGACAGTTTTCTTTTGGTTTATATTTTCATATGTGTATAATTGCCATAACCCAGAAAAACAACGGATGAAATGAATAAAATTTGATCTGTAAGCTTGTAAGCTTGTTTCAACAATAATGCAATAATTCTATATCAAATTTTGGTTTAAATCGCTTATCCGAAAAGACACCAAAATGCATATTTAATTTTTTAGTTCTCGCCTACTAAGCGCATGTGAACTTTGAATCATCAAATATAGCACACTAGATTCATGTCAAAGATAGATACTTCGGTGCTGATATCATACAATTAATATTCAGTATTATACAAAATAATATACCAGTGTATATTCACTATAATATGAAGCAAGGTATTTCTGAAAATACAATTTGTGCCCTCATGCAGTTTATGAACTTTTCAAGGTCAATAATTTTATTTAGAAGGGGGGGGTAAAAACATGTTGATTGGTGAGCATGCGAGAAAATTTTAAACAGCTTACTCCAACCTTTTAAGATAAAAAAAAATATGCTTAGTTAATATTAGAAAACGGTACTTTTCCGTTAGCCGAGCCCCAGCGAAAAATCATCAAATAATGTGAAATTTCGCCAAATTTCTTAAAACGATTTTAAAGCAAAAAATCGTCAAATGATAAAGAATTCTGCCAAATTTCTTTGCCAATTTTTAGCTGGCGAACAACTAACGGAAAAATACTTTAAATTAATATTTTATTTTATTATTAGAAAATTAAAAGCTATTTTACAATATGTATTGAGCTCCTAATGTAAATAAAAGCGTGCATTTCAAACTCAATCCACCCTAAAACTACATCATTCATTTTAGTTGTTTACTATTTCACCGGTCACTAATCAAACATTTTGAGAGGTGCAGGAATGGGCTACTCGTCAACATCTGCAGAGGCAATTCATCATTCTTCTGAAACGACCATTTCAACACGGATCAATTCATCACTGACCCCCAAACCTTTATCGGAGCGACATGAAATGGGCAGTTCAAAGCAACCTTTCACTGAAGACCCGGAAATGAATGCGATCCGTTTCATGATCGCACAAAGACCACGAAAACGCACCTATTGATCAGCGGAGCTAATCATACGTTTGGACAACAACAGAGAGTAAACAGAAGTGGAATCATAACATCTTTATGTGTTTCAACTAGAATGGAGAAACAATCGGACCCGGGTCATCGTCTTGCGTTCTCCGGGAGAACATCGGATGACGTCGTAAATAGGATTAATCGCACGTATGCCGAAATAAACTTAAAGGCGTCACTTGGTGCGGAGAGGGTTACAGAATTCGGTTCAATTCATCGTTTGATTGGGGCGCCGGCATAGAGAACACGTGCAGGAATATCCTCTATTAAATACGGGCCTTCTGCAAATTTGTAGAACTAATTAAGATTCTATTAAGTCATTACACTCAATTCAAATAGGCCACGTGGCTCTATTGGAGGAGGATTTGCTCGAATCTTTGGATTTGCTTCATGGCGTAGTTTTATTAAAAATTAAATCGTTATTTATATATTTTTTCAAATCCTACCATTAGTTAACACTCTTCCTGTATATTTATATATGTTTTTCAAATTTTCAATCGTTAATAAAATACTTTTTATTCATTCACTCAAGTCCAAATACAATTTTTTTAAACTTGTAGTGGATGGCACTTGATATTAATACAGTTGTTTCAAATATTCATCATTAATTTAATTTAATTCCTTTTTAATACTTTAAAAAGAGTTTTAGCATTTTTTTAAAAAATTCAAATCAACAGACAGCAGGTGAATCGGTAAAATGCGAAGATTTCAGCATTGTTCACGAGAAGGTGAAGAAAACAAGGTCAATTCTTGCGAAAATCGATAAATTTTTGAAAATTTTTGCTTTAAGCACACGTTTTATCCAAACGATTTTCGAAAATCTGTTAGCAACTGTGACTTAGTGGTTAAAATGGAGAATTTTCCTCCAAAAATAAAATTAAAGAAATTTTAAGCTTTAAGTTCAATCCGATTTCTCTTCTTAAAGTCTTTGTCATCCATTGTTGGTCACTTCTCCTACATAAAGGTTCCTTAAGGTTCAGCTAGTTGTCGAGAAGCAGAATGGGAAATTCAAAGAAAATTCGCTTTCTATTTTGCCACTTAAGAACTTGTGATTCTATCATATATATACATATTTATATTAATTGAATTATTTTTTTTAAAAAAAAAGTAACTAAAATAAAGATTAAAATGAATTCTGTTATGCATATTTCAATGTATCATGTCAGAATATTATTTCTTGAACGGCCAAGCACCACGTGCTTGTGCAAGTTAAATTCTATTTTTATTCACTTTAATGGTTTCATTAAATGAGTCACTTTAGTATTGCAAACGATCCAAATATACTTTGTCTTGCATTTATTCTTTTTAAAAAATATCCCATTTCCTATTTATTTCATTTCATATAATCGCGTGCTCAAAATGACATTTTTCTAGGTTTGATTTGTTGTAGTCATTAACTTATTTTTTTAATCAGAGCTTTTATAAATGCGATGGCAACAAGTTATTAAAAGATTATTTTTCTAGATCTCGTGCAGATAATAAAATTTCAATTTTTCACCTACGGATTTTTGTTGACGCCAAAATTCTCATCCACAAAACAACATCATGTTCTGACATGATAATATTTTTATTTCTTTTTTTGCCTAAGTAGGGATTAAATTAAAAAATATTATATTATATTTTTAATAATAGAGTGATTTGAAATGACAGTTGGAAATAAACTTCCCATAAGAGAACTTAATCAATTGAATCAATTAATGAGTGTTTTGTAAGTAATGAGTGCTCTACTGCGAAATAAATAAGGAGTTTCTCTATTAAAAGCTAGTGATTTATTTCAGGAAAAAGATATAGAGAAAAAAACCAAAAGCTTATAAAAAGAATATATAGAATAGGAACTAAATTAGAGCTATTGAGGATTTGGAGACTAAAAACGTTACAAATAAAATGTCTTTTCTAAAGAAAAACAAGATATGACCTAATAGGATGATGATACTACTGAATACTTCAGTAGAAACTTTAAATGAAAAATAGTGTAGGAAGAAAATAGCTATTTGTAATCGTTGCAGTGGCGTCTAGAGAGAAATGGCGCTCCGAGCATACTATGCTTCCTACGCCGCTTTGATTAACATTTTCGAAGCAAAGGTAAAATGATGTCCAATGCATTCGATTTTATTTGACTAAAAAACATTGCAAACACACCAATATTTCCTTTTATCACTTTTCCTATATTCGTCCTATCAAAGTAGCAAGCACTACTATGCTTTTTTTTCTTTAATCCCTACCCCCAATAAATTAGTACAATTGTTTTTAATATCTTATATAAATAAACGAAACAATTATAGGGAAGTAAATTTATTTTGCTAATTTCAAAAACATTGTTACGGATCACCAGTTTTGTTTATAGTGGGTGAATGGTGTGATGACAATTAGCAGGCCTCGATAGAATACAACAACGATGTTTATTTGATACGAAAGTACTAACACAGCACATTACAGAAGAAGTATTCAAAGCGACCAGACGTAATCCTACGGGAGAAGCGATCCTCGGAGCTTCGTTCTACAGTCTCTCCAAACGGCTGAAGTTATCATTGTCTCCTCGGTTTAACTGCCTATTCACTACCACACGACTGGCTATTCAATATTCGACGCTACTTTGCTTCCACAGTAGAGAACAGAATTTAGCACACAACAGTTTATCACTCCTTTGAGCTCCACACACCGAAGGCACCCCACCGTTGCTTCGCTATCCTCTCGAAGACTCGTTACTTGTCTTCTACTCCAACCTCGCTTCAGGTTCAATTCGATTACCCATGCAGCTTGAGACTGTCGGCCTTTTACAGTTCCTATGAAGCTGGCGAAGAACCTTCTGGACAATCAGAGTTTATCTCAATTTATATTGGATGGATCGTTAAAATTCTTGAAATTCCCAGTAATATCCATTTTGTCACCAAATTCGTCGTCAATCGTCAAATGGTCGCCAATCTCTAAGATTACTAGCTCGGTACGGGAGCAGCATCCCTTGTAGATAATTGTAAATCGATTTTTCTGGTGATAGAACTAACCGAGCTGGGAGGCAGTATTACAGCTTTGTAACAATATTGTTGTAATCTGTTTTCTATCTTAGTGTTTTCGATGAAACAGAAAAACATTTCTTTTCACTGAAGCTTCATTTTTACCCATGTTCAACATTTTTAATGGCATTAGAAGATCAATTTCTACAGGAAAAACAATATTAGAAGTAAAAGTTACCATAAGGAGAAATATTGGAGCTGCTGGACCGTAGGCACTATGAAATTTTCATATCGAAATGTAAAATCGGATATGTAAAATTCCTACATGCGTGACAGCATGGCCATATCTTCTTTGTAAAAAAGGAGAGATCAAACGACTTGTTAGCCGTTTGTTCTTAAATTGATGTATTAATGACTGTTGTTCGCTCTTAATACGCTCTAACCTCAGTATGCTTTACAGGTAAAATTGTTCTACATCAGACAGTGTAATGCTATGTAATGCTGCGTAATGCTCTTTAGCAAACCTGCATGTCTTGAAGCAGTACATAAGAAGGTTTGTTAAAAACATTGATATTGACAGTTTACATACAGTAATTGAGACCGTGATGTTGTTGTTGTTGTTGTTACTAATCCCAGATGGCTCAGCAGTGCTATACCATCTCCGTAAAACCCAATATTTCCAAAACGTCCATAAATAAAACTGAGTCTTTGAGTATGTCATGCTTTGTAAAATTTAGACAAATTAAAATGTGAGTGGGAGAAGCTAGAACGCTCTCACACCAATGGCATCCCGGGAAATACTTTTGTTCCAGATGAAAAGTTAGGTATTTAACATGCCCGCTGATAAATCTAAATAGGGCACTACTTTGTTTTCTATCGCCTTGGAGATCTTCATACACCATATAGGCAATACACTATCTGACCAAAAGTACACTCAGTGGTATGGACTTAGAAGTTACTGAGACACATATTAACATAATGTTAGCCTTCTCTTTGTATGGATGATAGCCTTCACACGTCTGGGATGTCTTTCCATTGGTTGGTAAGTTGCTATAGGAATTGTCATCCAGGCATCCATCAGAACTGAATTGCGTGCTTACAGTGAGGATGGTCTAATAGTCTGGCTACATAATCAGTGCTTTAATTCGTACCAAAGGTGTTCTATTGGATTTTGATGGGGGCTCTGAGAAGAAAAATCGAGTTTTTGAATTCCAATTTCGTTAAAACGCATCTGTGCAAGCCTTGATGTGTGAATGGAGCAGTTATCCTGCTGGAAGAGAAATGAGTCTTCCTCAAAATATTGCCATAGAGTTGGGAGTGCAGCATTGCCCATAATGTCCACATACATCTCAGAGTTCACGTTTCTAACTACTGAACTAACGTATCCAGACCAAACCACGATAAACACCCCTACACAATTATGCTTCCACCACCAAACTTAACAGTTGGCACAATGCAATCACTAAAGAAAAGTTCGTCAGCCATCTGCCAGGCCCAATAACAGAGTCCAACTGATTTCCACACTGTAAAATAAGATTCATCATTCCAAAGAACAGTTTTCCACATGTACACAATCTAATGACGGTGACCTATGCCCCATTGCAATCGATGCTTCGCATTCTGTGGAGTGAAGTTCGGCTTGTGAGAAGCTGCACGACCATGGAAACCCAAGATCTTTACATCTCAACGAATAATCCTGCTGCTAACACTAACATCCGATGAGCTTTGGAACTCTTGAGAAATTTCCACCAACGAGGACTTGAGATTTTGTTTTACTATCCTTTTCAAAGTTCTGCGGCTGCTTTCACCAAGTGTTTTCTACCTACCATTTCATTTATCTGCAATTTCATTGTCTCGATATTTCCACTTCACAATTATATCCTTCAAGGTGTATTTAGGATTCTGTAGAATATCCGCAATCTCACGAACCTATTTCCCACAAAGGTGGCATCCCACTGAACTGTCACAGTCAAAATCACTAGGCTCCTTTGACTTACTCATTGCCTCACAAACGTTTTAATACAACCTGACTAGCCACTATTAATGCTTTTATAGCTTTCGATCACGCATAAAATTTTGTCACCCGCCAGAAACGCTTTTCTAATGGATTTCCTGATACTTTTGGCCAGATAATGTATATTGTACACTGAAAAGGTCAGCTTATTGAAAAAGGTTAGAAATCGTCCAGGAGACCCTATTATTTATGAATAAAAGTTTATCTTCACTGAGTTTCATGCATTCATTCATAATTGCACTCCCAAAGCACCGGTATTTCTCCTAGCGATAACATTTGTCACTTTTTTTTCTACGGAGTTCATATTTCCACGCTTTCCAGTCTGTATGTGCAATGTGATTTCATTTCGTGTTTTTTTTTTTTTTTGTAATTGCATATTCCGACAAACAACAAAAACTGTTTTATGACCACCTTGCACAAAAAAAACAGCCGTTAGCTTAATTATTCGAACAACATCATAATTATGATTTTCATATTCATTTTTTCGGAAAACGTTAATTGATAAAAAAAATTAGTTTTTCCTTTAAAAAGAAGCGGATAATTCTTTTCTTTAACAAAAAGACATTATTTGCAACTAATTTCCAAAACTAAGAAATTCCTCGTAATGTATCTAATAAATTGCTCATAATTGTATACTTAATGTCGCAACTCGATATAGAAAAAAATATGTATAGAAAAAAGGTGAAGTAAGTTTATTCCTTAATGCAATTGCGCTCTTGAAAAGCAAAGGACAGATTTCAAAAGCAGAGCAATAACCCCTTTAATGCCTAATGAGTCGCCCAATTAAAGTCCAACGTCCTTAATGAAAGCATCCGTAAAAATCACTTACTTATTGACGTAAATTGAGCGATTCTGTTTACGTCGAGTAAATTGCGGCTTAAAAAAATCAATACCACTAATTAGAAAAGGAGTCGTTGTTTCTTCCTTTTTACAAATAAAGAAACTTTAATTTCTTGTTTGATTTACTTTTATTTTTTTATTCTAATTGCTATTTTTTTTTATTTATTTTTGTTTGGTTACCATCGGTTTCATCTAAATAGCATTTGTAAAGTATTCGAAGGTAAATTCCTATTTCGGGTAATTCTATTTATATAGAGGGATTTAAAAGGAAAAAAAGATTTCGAACTTGAAGTTACGAAATGTGTAAGAGAAAATAAGTTAAATCAGTTTCATATTTGATTCTGGGAAGAATATTTTTATTTTCTTATTCATTCTTTATTTTCTTATGTGAACAAGGTATAGAAAAAGATATATTGATTCCGACACAAAATTCTGGTAAATTTCTGTCTTTTTCAATATTTAGTAGGAAAAAACATCGGGTTTTATATTTGTTCACTCCTGTATATTTGTACAGAAAAATTACAAAAAAAGCAAGTGGGATATTTTTAGCATGCTCTTCTTACACTAAAAAGGGAAATCTGGTAACAATGTTCAACCAAGGTTTTTGTCAGATGACATATATTTCCTCAAAACTTAAGCGATTTTCTTTAATATTTTAAATAAAAGAGGGGAAGGAAACATATTTTCAAAAACATCCCCAACATGCATGTTGCCAATTTATAATCTAATTAAATTTGTTTAATCGTTGCATTTATTTATTTTGTCATTTTTACTGAATTGAAGTTAAATTTTAAATGAGTTTATTTGCTTTGAAGCTATCGTGGTTAGAATTAAAAGCAAAATTTTAAAATCTCAGGAAAACTTAAAATGCATTAATGAAATTAACCTAATGCAATAAAGGAATTTTTAAATTTTAAGATGACTTGAAAGCAATCTAACAAATAATGCTGAAAATCAAACAACGTCAAACAGAATCTTGAAAATTTCTTTTGTTTTCATTTGGAATCCCTTGATTACATAATGCTCTATCATTTCTTTACTCAATCAATGAATAAAAGTCTTATTAAAATGTATGCAAAATAGCTGGGGTGGTTTTTCTTTTACTATAATGAACAAGCTATAATGAACTTCAGGAAAAGAGAAGAAATATTGTATTTTTTTAGCTGTTAAAATTAAATACTCAATAAAAATCAACCACAAACTAGTAAATAATCTTCGTTGGTATGAACATATTTACAATTGTTCTTTGTACATAATATTTTATGTCATAACTAAGTCTTGAATTTTGCCTATTACTGAAATATGTTCTTCAAATTCGTCCTTATGACTCATTTCACTTGAGTTTCTAGAGCTTATTGAATGAGTTACTTTAAATTGTTGTTGATATGATCAGGTTTGAAAACACTTTTTGTACATAATATTCGATATCAAAACGCGCTCATCTTGAATTTTGTCTGTTATTGAAATATGTAGAATTTGATTCTTAGTTATAACTCATTTCACCTTTTGCCTTAATTTAATTGAATTGTCCAAAATGAGGAATTTTTTGGGCAGGGAGAAACACTAACTATTGGCACAGTTCAAGTGTAAATTTCAAAATAGCACAATTTACCTAAAACTGGACTATAAGAAAATTAGCAAATTTTTTGCCGCTACTGTCCAGTGTTTAAGAGACACACAATTGCATATCTATTTCAAATCATAAATAGAGCTTTCTTGCTTAATACTAGCAGCCGCTGTCAACTATTTGGTTCGTGGGGGGATCATGATTGCTTAAAGTTTCATTTAATTTTTTTGTGGGCAAATTGGCTTTAATTTCATAATTTTTTGCTGTAAAATATCATTTAACTTCAAGTTTTAATGTGTTTATAACTCATACTACTTTAAAAATTTTGCCCCATTCTGTCCATTGTGGTTTACATTTTCATGATTTTCTACGAACTTGTTTATACAACCAATTGCATCACAAAAAGACATAGTATTAAAGAAATGGCTCAAATATTAATCATCAACAGTTTCAAAATGCCAGGGTATTATTAATACCGGGGTCTGCAGGATATACTAAGTTTTATTTTGAAGTTACTTTAGAAACGTTCGAAAGAGGTGGTATTGCTTATATTATTTAACCATGGTTGAAGTGGAGAAGTTAGTCCCAGAATAACCATCGAGTAGCTTCAAATTGGAACGTATACCTTTAAGAAAAAAATTTCATCCTTAATAGAATTATCAAAAGACATAATCAAAGACATAACATATCAAAAGATATAATCAAAGACATAACATATCAAAAGACATAGTATATCAGCACACTATTTTATGAATTTTAATAATCTTGTGTATATTAAATTTGAAAATTTCTCTTTAAATTCAAAGCTCCATTTTATTTTAAAGAAGTTATGAGAGGGTATTTTTTTAGTGTGTGATTAATGTCAATTAACCACAGTTTAAATGATGAGATTTGTCTTAAAGTGGTCCTGTTCAGATTAGAGTTTTAACCTTTAAGGGAAATTTTTAATCCTTAAGTTAATCAATATTATCTAAACCCATTAAATATTGTGATATTCAAGTTAGTTTTTTAGGAGTCTAATACCAATTGCCATCAATAAAAATGATAGACACTTCAAGATTTTTCTACTTTTCAAATAATATGCAACATCGGATAAATTGATTCTCTTAAGCTCTAAATAACGCTTTAAACAATTTAGGATACATCAATCAAGTAAACACGTTATACATGCA
>JAOUZG010020767.1:93275-118957 GCA_026289955.1 Argiope argentata
AAAATTTTCATCTTCAATACATTCAGAATTATCAAAAATCATAACATGTTGCTCTTTGTCTACCAGACATCATGCCATGAAGTTTTATTCTCAGTGTAGTAAAGATAAGGTTAGTTTAATGAAGGGTTATTTTTTTACAGTTTTATTTCGAAGCTAATCAAGAATTATTCTATCTGTTAAGAATTTAACCATTTTGTGTCTGGTCTTTAACTAGAGCGGGAATATGCGATAGCTCAAAATCGCAAGTGTTTAAATAAAAGAAACTTGGTGTGTGATTTCATGATTATAGTTGTGGTTTTAAGCCAAATTTTAGCTTCAATTGCCTGGGAAAAAAAGGTAACGGACTTTCAGAAAAGAAAGGAATGGTGCATTCAGCTTTCTGTTAGTTGCGTGTTTATAACCGATATATCCTCAAAGATCGCCTATAAATTGATGTTTTCGTTATTATAATGTTCCCGGACTTCTTGTGGTTAATAAAACACAAATATCGATTTAATTTTTTGAATTGAAAACCTATTTTATTTGTACTCCTATAAAATGCGTATTGTTACGGATTTCGCTACTAACGCTATTAAATCCATAAAATAGCCGGGTTCGCTTGTAGCGGGTGTATGGGCAATCAACAGGTCTCAGTATAAAGCAACGACACCGTTTATTCGGCACGAAGACACAAACACAAAGACGACGAATACACAGATGGCAAATATATACAGCCAAGACGAACACACAGGAGCAAACTACAACAAACAGTAGGCCGAAAGTAGAAATCGGCCACAGCACACAAAGCGGCCAGACAGATTCAGCAAAAGAGAGGATTCTCGGAGCTTCGCTCTACGGTCTATCCAAACGGCTGGAATTCTCCACTCTCGCTTTAGCTGTATCGAACTGTCGATTCACTACCACACGACTGGCTACTCCACAACAGGGCTCGGCACAGAACTCAGTTCACCACACACTTCAGCTCCACACAGCGTTGGTTTTTTCCGTCGTTGTTTTGTTATCCTCTCGACGACTCATTTCATGACTCCAACTCCAACGATTCATTGTAAATAGAGAGTACCGGTCTTTTATAGTTCCCGGGAGGCGGGCCGAGAAGGTTCGGGGTCAATCACGTATATTCCTCAGTTCCTATTTGATGAATCGTTAAATTTCTCAGTTTCCAGTAATATTTATTTTGTTGTCAAAGTAATAGTCAAGTTGCCGAAAATGGTCACCAAGTTTGTTATGAAGCTCTGAGATCAATGACGCTGCATCCGATCAGAATCCACAGAGCTGATCATACAATGAACTTTTTACTGATTAAGTTAACCATTCTGAGAAGCAATTTTAAGAGGCTCGTAACACTTAAAAGTACACTTTTATAGGTTGCAGCAATTTTTAACCTGTTTCTTAACTTCAGTTTTTTTTTTATGTTATGGCACGTGTATGCCTGAAAGGCATACACGTGCCTTATATGGTAGATGTAAGTCGAACGGTCTGGTCAGTACAGTGTCGACACACACATATTGAGCATATTAGTATAGATAGATACAGATAATTTATACAGTAAATTTATTACTTTTCAAATCAGTAAGAAATATAAATTAATAAGAGTTATGGATTCAATTTCAGATTGCTTTCAGATGAATTTCAGAACTTTTAAAAATAGCTTTCGAAATGGATTTCCAAAGTTAATTCAATTACGAAGCTGTTTTAAATAAAATTACGATAAATCTAAAAGATGAATACAAGATTTTCCAAACCCCTGTTGAGGGCCTCGGTGGTCTGCAAGGTCTCCACTTTGGAACCGAAGGATTTCAGGTTTGAGACCCGATTCCAACGAGGAACCATTGTGTAACCTGGTTTGATGCATGTTAAACGTCCTCCAACTGATGTGACGAGGGGGGGGGTGCAAGATCTGGAGTCGTCCTCGTCAATTTTGAAAGCAGTTCAAAACTACGAGGGCAGTTCAAAAATATCCCTAGTGTTGCTTTATAATGAGGCGCTAACTAACCCGAATCGAAGCTTTATTGCTAGAGGATTGATAATTTTGACTAATTACAAACAGAATACTCCCTCGGTATTTCCCAAGCTTCAAAATATTGAAATAATTTCATTTTTGAAATTAAACTTCAAAAATGATCTTCACGTAGCTTTCGAAAAGAAGCGAAGGACCGGCCACCTTTTTCTGCGCCTTCAAATGACAAATGAGTGACAGGACAAGAATACTTATAAATGAAGGATTGAGAACTGAGCACTAGAATGAGACTGCATTTTTTTTTCTCCACTCTGTTGTTCTCCGCAGTCCAGACGATTGAAGAATTAAGTGTCGAAATCTAGTGGCGAGACTGCAGCATTTCACCCATTTATTGGAAAAATTATCGATAGAAATAAAGAAACTTGGAACACAACAAGTGGCGAATTGTGAAGGATTTGGTCTCACCATTAAGATGGCTGTCTGTGGAGGGTTTGCGGCATTTATTTCTTAATTAGACAAAAATCACACAAATGGTGCTAAAAAAGTAAAGAGATGCCCTACTGCAAATAGTGAAGTAATCAGACATTCTCCATCGGCTGGAACAAGCTCGATCTTAAAACGGATTGGAAAAAATTGCGAATCTAAATAAAATGTTTTAACTTTTAAACAAGCGTAGTCGTAATGCTAAAAAACAAGTTATATAAAAAAAAAATAAGTCAATTTCAACTTAGGTCAACAAAAACAAATTTTATTTTAGTTACTTTTTATTGAATAATTGCAATTAATATAAATAATTTATCAAAAAAATTATCGATTTTAGCAAGAATTTAACTCGTATTCTTCACCTTTGCGTGAATAAAACCGAAATCTGCATTTTGCGATTGAGCAACTGTTTGTTGATTTCAAATTTCAATAAAAAATACTAAAACTCTATTTAAAGTCTTAAAAATTACCTAAATTTAATTAATAAATTAATATTTGAAAAAAAAAACTATATTAACGCATTAAAGGCAGCTCAAGAATTTCCTCTGTGTTCACGTCCCATCTACTGAGGGCCGCTCACAAGTTTTCTCGCTTCTCATAAATAACAAAGTTATGATGTTTTTAGAACGTACAAGTTTGCTCCAAAACGTGCGGTCCCAAGCTTATGTCTTACAGATTTCTTTGCAGTCCTTAATGTGTTAACATCGAGTGTCATCCACTACAACTTTAAATTTTTTTTTTATTTGAACTTGAGTGAATGAATAAAAAGTATTCTATTAACGACTGAAAGTTTGGACAAGATATAAATATACAGGGTGATTCAAAACAACGAGGACAAACTTACTTGGCAGATCAGTCATACAACAAGGATCAAAAATCACATAGGAACAGGGGGTCGCAAGTGCGATCCGGAGATGCTACGAGGCGTCTAAAATAATACATAACATAAAGAGAAGAAACGAAACCATTACAGATCATTTTATAGTTAATGACTCACTCACATGCGACTAATGTCGAGCTTACAGGAAATGCTCAAAGTTTTTTCCAGATGCATCAAGACACGCCTGGCATCTACGTTGCATGGAACGGCGCACCTCCTCAAAAATACCAGGTGTATCTCGAACACTTCTTGCTGCCATAACGATCCTTCCTACCAAATCTTCCGGCGTTGCAACAGGTGTTTCATAGACAAAGCCTTTTAAAAATCCCCATAAGAAAAAAAATCCAAGGGAGACGGATCTGGTGATCGTGGTGGCCATGCGATCAGTCCACCGCGACCAATCCAGTCGCCAGGAAAAGTAGCCTGCATATGTGCTCTGACGTCTGCGCTGAACTGTGCAGGAACTCCGTCGTATTGAAATCGAATGCGTCGACAAATAAGCATCGGAACATCATTCAGCATTTCTGGCAGAACCTCTTTCAAGAATGCTAGATAAATGGAACCGTTAAGTCTTTCTGGGAGAATGTGTGGACCAAGTAAACAGTCTCCTACAATGCCAGCCCACACGTTAACGGAACATTTTCGTTGTGTAGCATGCGGACGTATAGCATGAGGGTTTTCATCCGCCCACGTATGCAGGTTGTGAAAGTTCATCACACCCTCTAATGAAAATGCAGCCTCATCCGTGTAGAGAACACTTGCTGCGAAGTTTCGGTCGGCAGCATTTTCTTGCAAAAAACCACCGTGCAAAATCCATATGTTTGTTGTAGTCTCCCAGTTACAGTGCCTGGACGCGTTGTAAATGATAAGGATATAGTCCGTCGTGTACAATGCGCCAAACGGTAACTTGGTGTATATGGGTCTCTCGGGATACAACTCGTGTATTTGTTGAAGGATTAAGCTCCAGTTCTTGGAGAGCCCTTTCTGCATCAACTGTCCGAGTTGTCCGTTGGCGACCGGTATGCACGTCAAAAGAGCCGGTTTCACACAACCGTCGATGCAGTGGCAAAGAATGAGCGGCTAGGCACATTTCTACCAGGATATTTCGAAAGATACATTCGCAAGGCTTCTCGTCCATTACATTTGGCCATGCCTTATATTAAGTGCATGTCAGCCATTTCGAGGTGTGTGTCAGTAGCCACGTTACGCCCAACACATCCACGGCTCGAATGAAGACAATCTCCGTTTGCTCAGGTCGTGTTTGTATCGCAACACCCTCTCGCGGCTCTAGCACCCTCTACAGGCGTTTGCGACCCTATATTCGTATGCGATTTTTGATCCTTGCTGCATGACTGATTTACCATGTAAGTTTGTCCACGTTGTTTTGAATCACCCTGTATATCGTGGGTGTGAACTAATGGTATGAATTGAATAATTAATGAGTTAATATTGAAAAATACTGTATTAACATCGAGTGTCATCCACAACAAGTTTTAAAAAATGTACTTGAACTTGAGTGAATGAACAAAAAATATTTTATTAGCGACTAAAAATTTGAACTCTATATATAGGGAGAGGGTAAACTAATAGTAGGAATTGGAAAAAAAGGATATGAAAGTTATAAGGAATATTTTGCGCTGTTATCCATAGAAGATAACTTACATGCGGCCGTTGCTACCTGCTGATCTGAAAGCAAATGAATCCTTTGCACTACGATTTCTTGCCCGGAAAGAAGCGGACAACGGATGAGCATAGAGCATTCTGCGGTCTCTCGAAGCCCATTTGAATTCACGCGGTTCTGCAAGCACGCAAAATTGCAGGATATGGACGACCGAGTCTGAAAAGGTCACTGTGTGGTGCGGAATAACTGCAGCGTTTATCGCCGGCTCGTCTTTCTTCGAGATCACACCTCTGTTCCTACCGTTAAAATTTAGGCAGTCCTATTGCATAACCATGTCCCTCTGACACATCCGTAACGTCAGTGTGGGGATTGCACAATATTTATACAAGATGGCACATTGCTATTTCTGAGAAGCAGTTGCTGAGCGCTCATTTCGGAGAAGATAGGATCATAAGTCTCTGTTTCCCAACGAGGCCGCCACGTTCCCCCGACTTAAACTAGAGTGATTTCTGGATTTGGGGTGTCTGAAGAATGTTGCTTACAGCAAGCGGATTGGGAATCTAAAAGAATTGAAAGCAAGTATCACCTAAGTTTGCAGTAATTTTTCACCTATTTCTCAACTTTAGATCTTTTTCAATATGGTGGCAATTCGTAGATAAAAGCTAATTTTTTCTCACGTGCACGTAGCGCTTGTGTAGGTTAAGTTTTATTATCATGTCAGAACATGTTTTTAGGATGAGGTTTTTGGCGTCAACAAAAATCTGTAGGCGAAAAATAATTTTATTATCCGCAAGAGCATCTCAAAAAAATCAGCTTTTAATAACGCGTTGCCATTGCATTTACAAAAGCTCTAATTTATAAAAAATAAGTTAATGACTACAGCAAATGAAACCTCGAAAAATGTCATTTTGAGCACGTGATTATATGAAATGAAATAAATAGGAACTGTGATAATTTTTTAAACAATAAACGCGAGACAAAGTTTTTTGGATCGCTTGCAATACTAAAGGGACTCATTCAATGAAACATTAAAATGAATAAAAATATAATTTAACTTGCACGAACATGTAGTGCTTGGTAGTTCAAGATATTTTGTTCTTACCTGATACATTGAAATAAGCACAGCAGATTTCATTTTAATCTTTTTAAACTTTAGTAAACCACCTGAAATCTTGTTTCCTTTTGGTTAACAACATTCCAGAATTTAGCTCTTCCTTTTTTTCTTTCCCTTGACAGCGCCACCTATCGGCGCATTATTATCTTCTTTTTCTTTTTTCTCGTTCGCTTAAGAAAACTCTTTTGACTCGCGATTGTTCAGCTATAATATTAAAACATTCTAAGAAGTAGTTTTAAAATTATCGATTTTTGAAATCATAACTTTAATTACAGTAATCTTGCGTTTACTATAAGGTGTCTTTGAAATTATATTATTCGGTAATCTGCAGCCCTCCACAACCATTTAGAAGTAGTGAAGATTTTTAGCTATAGAGCTTTCAACTACTCGCTGAGTGGGGGGAGTCGGTGACAAGCCGTTGCCTACAGGGAGCAACTGCATCCCCTGCTAATGCTGTTTCTGTTCTAGAGGTACTGTGTCTAAAGTCAGGACAGAATATACATGGAGTGGTAAAGCAAAACAGCAGAAGGAAAGAAAACTAAGTGAGAGATTGGCAGATATTGAAGCGGATAGTAATGTCTAAAAAGAAAACAATAACAGCCAAAATGACTGCAGGGCTCAATTAACTCCTAGATTCTTCAGTGTGAATAATTACAATTAAGAGGCAGATTCGTAGACAGAATATTTAGGACAGAGTAGCAATCCCCAAGCAATTTGTCACAAATCATAAAACTTTGTCTGCAGTTGTACCTTAATCACAAAATCTGCTCAAATGATATGTCAGACAAATCATCTTCACACTTCTTTACAGATAAATGTTTGGGGGAGTCACTGGAGATAATTATAAATATTTTTAAATGGTCCATCCTATAATGTAAAATTTGTTTCCAGTAGGAGTTGGAATTTTTTAAGATAATGCTTCTATTCATACAATGGTAATGAACTCGAATCATGATTTGATAAGCACAAGGATAAAGTGGAAAATCTACCTTAAACCATAGTCCCTAGATTTCAAAAAAATTTAGCCTTCATGGTCTATTTTAAATAATGTTCAATCCAGAGCCAATATCTCCATAAAAAAGGTTACAATATTTCTTTAACACTATTCAGCACTAGTTAATTCAACCTAAGCAAATCCAAGCTATGTTACAAGTTATCATTTCTAGTGTTTCCATTATTTTGATAACCATGTGCATATTACTAATGATCAGTCAGAAACCCTTAATATATGGAACAAAGCTACATGAAATTAAGCAAGAGCATTTGGTTGAACCCAAGAGAATATTTAGCAATCTTGTTATTTGGGAGAGGAAAGGATTTCTCGGATCAAATTTGAATTTTTTTGGTAAATAACCCTTTTTGCACTTTAAAAATCCTTTTAGTTATTTAAAGAGTATTTTGAAGACACAAGGAAGGATGTAATAGAATCTGTCAATCTGTTGAAGATTCTACAGCAGTTGTCATGGTAGTCTCCCCTCCCTTTTTCTCTCTAAATAATTTAATGTGAAAGTGTTCTCATACCAAAACTTTTTCTGCTAACAAAATTTGTTTTTAAAAAATCACATACCAAACCAGTTTTTTATTCTATCTTAAAATAATGGATACACGCTTTATTTATTTTCCAAGGACCCAACAACAAAAAACTTTCTTGTGATAAGAGTAAAATAAAATTTGTTTTCAAGGACTTCAGAAATCAATCAATAAATAAATGAAATGAAGGAATCTACATGATCAATAAATGTTGAAAAACTACAGAAGTCAAATTTTTACAAAGTCTTTCTGGTTCTTTGGTTATGATACATTAGGAATATTCTAATATATCATGCAAAAAAGTTTCATTTGAATTCCTCCGTTTCAAGAATATTCTTGCAGGTATTAAGCAAACTAAAATTTTGCATCAACATGTTTTTTGGATTTAGAATTCTTTCAACTATTTGGAATGAAAAAGAATAACTACTTTCAAAAGACAATCATATTTGGATAAGAAGAATTTGTGAAATGAAGCAATATCAAACAATGCTTTGAAAGCGTTTATTATCATATGTATAAATTACATAATTAACATACCCTCTTGCCGTGAACATCAGATCATCACCACTCACACAGTTTAATAAGTTGATAAGTCTAATGTTCTCATGTAGCCTGGTTAGAAAGTCTATTTTGATTACACTGTTTCTATGTAGCATATGGTTGAAAGAACAAAATACAATTCATACTCTTCAAGATTGCCATTAGCATAAAAAAGATTGAGGATTGCTGAGCTCACTTTAGCCTTTAAAAATGTAGCAAAATGCAAATTGGAAATTTCAAATTTTATTTTAGGTTGGCAATATTGAATTTTCAGTTTCTCAATGACTTTCGCCTTTTTTACCAGCCACCTGCAATGAAAGTAAATATGATTTTGTAGTAAAATATTTTATTTACATACAATAACAAAATTTAAGTACATATTTTTCATACTCATAATGGGCATTAAGTCAATCAGGATTGAATGGGAGACCATTTTTAGGTGACTGTCTGTACTGAGACCTAAGACATGCATATTACAAGAAATCAAATATTGCATTAATTTGTTTACACTCATTTGGCAATGTCACTAAAAAAGAAATAACTGAAAATACAAATTATATATTCTCTTTATCTCTTGAGAAAAATGGTTTTCCATCTTCAAAATGACAATTTTAAAAGCCCCTAGCTTAGAGCCTAAGAATAACTTTTGGAATCTAATAGACAAAATAAAGCATACAAATTTTAAAAATTTGCATATTATTAACATCGTCTTGCAGAATTCTATCTACCTTTAAGAATCTTCATTTTCAACAATGAACGTAATTAATATGATAAATTGCTCTTGTGCCACAGGTAACCACTTAGAATCCAATGCGAGATCAGCAGTTAGTAATAATGTACAAAGATATTCAAGATTGGTCGAAAATATGCAAACCAAATTTTCTAACTATAATTGAGAAAACAACTTTCGATGAAATCGATTTTTAATACATTTTAAATTAATTGATATTAAATACATCACTTGACATTATTATATTTGTGACTATTATAATTATGTTTGTATCATATTATTATTATGTTTGTAGTTACATAGTTAAACACATATATTAATCATTAAGTTGCAATAATTTTTTTTTTTAAATTTGCAATACCTAAGCAAGTGTTAGGTGGATAACAACATCTTGAGAAAAAAAAATTAAAACTAGCCTGCACCTTGGAAAGGTTTGCCCACCCTTATTCTAAAAAATCAATGAACTTTATTCATAGTCATCCCAGTGGTTTCCTTGTGTTTCAGCACAATGTGGAATCTTGAGTTAGTTAATGAGACACTGTGATGTACAATTTCCATAATTCTAATTATTTTTATTCAACTAATATGAAATTATTACCTATTTAGCATAAACTAAGAATTTTAGTTCCATACCACCTGTACTTAATAACTTAAAGGCAGGAAATGAAAAAATTAAAGAACCAATGTTTGAATCACTTCCTTACAGGCAATATAGATAATTTATTAGTGCACAGAAAGCTGCATATAATCAGAAAATGGTAGGTTTCTTTCAGAGTATTACAGAATCAGAAAAGAAAAAAAATCATACATTTAAACAATTTTCATTTCCAAGACAACCTAATTATGCAGAATATAATAGTGTCAGAAATTGAATTCTTTTAAATTATATTAATTACCTTTACATGCATCTGAAGTACTAAAGAAAATAAAATTATCATTTGATACACACCCGAGTTTCTCTATACATAGTCGACTAAGTGACTAGAAATGTCAAAAGATAATGCTTATATTGAAAATATTATAATTGTTGTAAAATTCATTATATTATAGTTTAGAGAGCTCAAAGAATATTTTGAATTCAGTTGTATTTAATCATGATATGCTTAAAAAGTAAAAGCTAGATTTGTTGTCGCCCTCAGTAGCATATTGTAAGATATTTTTAAAATACAGTTCAATTATATCAGACACTGAATAATATGTGAAAGTACTACATCAATATAATATAGTAACACTGCAAAGTATCTTGAAATATTTGGGAAAGTTCCTTATATATTACCTGTCCAATTATTAATGATTTAAATAATAATATTAGAAGTAAAATTTTATCTATTGTTTGTCCATTAAGAGAATTCTTCCAATCAAATGTTTTCATCTATAGCAGTCGTTTTACAAACAGGCTACTTCACAAAGAATTCATTTATAATAGATAAAAGATAATTAAAATTTCTCATTTCAGCCCACTTAGCACCAAATTGGCTACATATGATATTATATTTAATTTTTGAAAAAAAATTCCAAAAGTAATTCAAGTGTTTGAAAATCTGGACTTTAAAAATATCAGGTATCCCAGTCATATTTATACAAAGAAAGCTAAAAATCAAATAGGAACAACCAACAAATTATTTCTATGTATTAATTATTAAGATACCAATATAAAAAGGATGGGAATTAACCATTTTCGCTATAAACACATGCCACACACATCAAGATAAATTTGTTCAAAAATCGCAAGCGACGTGTATACCATGTTAATAGGTAATTTTCGCAGAAACAAAAATTATGTGTCCTTCACGTCGGCTAATAGTTGCACATATCATATCGGTGTTAATTTCTTTATGTAATATCCTACCAATATGCTAAGGTACTGTTTAAAGCTTTATGCTTACAGACGCAGTGCGGCAGCAATGTAACACCTTACCGTATGTTATATCGTGAAGTGTGACACGATTATCGAAAGTTAAATCGTAGCGCAAGTGGTTAAGTAGGGTGAAACATATTTAATCATTAATGAATAAATTTAACCCTTTTCATTTCAGATGCATTTAAGCAATTAACACTTTTAATTTGCAATTGATCATTCTACATGAAAACTAGCCTTGAAACTTCCTAAGGCAACTGCCCTTTTTCAATAAAATCTATTGTTTATCTATTGTTTATTTGCCTCATGATTAGCCAAATCTATTGTTTATTTGCCTCATGAATCAATTCTCCATGGAAAAAATATACTGAAGTTTGACTTTTAGACATTGGAAGGTATTATATATCCCTCAATGGTTTTTTACTGCTAAAGAATTGTTTCCATATTTTCTCAGTATATAATAGTGTGTGTGTGCATGCACACACATGTACTTTAAGAGCATCTGTAAGATACAATCTATATATTAAAATCTGTTGCTATTTCATTCATGACAAAATATTCATAGTGAAAAGGCATGAAAAAATCATGATTATTTCCCGAAAAAAAAAACATTGAAAGTTCTATTTGAATTGCATCCACACCTGATTCTCTCTTACAATAAAAGCATCAAAATTGGAAATTTTGTTGTGTAAACAAAGAGAACATAAAATTAAATATATTTTTATCATTCAAAAGGAATACCAATTTTAATTTGTAATCTTACCAGTTGAGAGAAGAAAAAAATAATTGGTTCTTATTCTTTTGCCTTTATTCCTGCATTTGTTGTTATATAAGAATATCTTAAAAAATGGATTTTTGGTTTTTAACTTCATAATTATTTTTTATTATAATTTGTAGCTCTTAATGTAAATCATTAAAAATTTATGGAAAAATAAAAAAAAGCAAGACAATATAAACATTATATGAATGTAAATGATGGATACAGTTGATGTTGTAGTGCAATATACATTTTAATTTTATTATAAAAGCATTATATTATCTATTAAATTAGGAGCAAATTTTTAACAAAGGAATTTGTTTGATTTATGATTTGTTATTATTTATTATATTCAATATCGTTAATGTTGCATTTTAGTCACACTTAGAAATAAAGAAACTGTATTTCAAAAAATGGTGAAAAAGGGCAATTTTTTAAACTATTATTAAAGCAATTTTTTTCTATAAAAAACATATTTATACTAAGAATACATAAAATTTTCAAGTTCTTCATGTAAATATTAAATGTAAATTAATATTAAAATGTATTTGTAATATTGAAATTAAATGTAAATTTGTAATATTTGTGAATAATAAAATTTATTGTTTATTTCTTTATTCCACTTTCTTAGACTTAAATTATTAATCACAATAGTTATAAAAACTTAGTTAGAAATCAACCAACCAAATAGCCTATGTAGTCAATTTTTAGTCATATCTGACAAAAAAAAGTAAAACAAAAAAATTAAATTAGAAACAAAATAATGATAATAAAAAGAATAAATTTTTAAAAAGCGAACAAAACAAAGAAATCTGCAACAGTAATGATATTGAGAAGGCAAAGAATCAAGTCTTTTTAATGTCTTAAATTCACAACAAGAATAAAATCTCAACTCCCTCCCCGACTTCTGTCAAATTCCTCCTTTTCGAAATGGAACTCTCCAAATGAAAGCAGTTCCGCCATAAAAACAAACATTTGGTAGCAAGAGTTCTCATGGATGACAGTAATGTTTCATTTTTAAATTCAATAACAGAATAGAAGCTAATTTTAGCCTACTATAGAATTTTTTTTTCTCCTAGCATACACAAGTTTGATACATACACATTGCAATTTTTAACTTCTACATAAAAAGGTTAATAAAGTTGAAAATGAGATAAATCAAATACCACTAAGAAATAAAACCTACCCTCTTGAAATCACTCATGTTGGTCATAGATATTGTACTTCCTATTATTGCTAAGTGATTAATCCTTGTAGTTTCTGCACCAGTTTGGTTATCTTTCACAAATATCTGAAACCAAAGAAAATCAACTATTAAACAAGCCGAAATAAAAGAGCTGCCTATTATTAAAGAAATTACTCTACAGAAATTTTATATTATTATATAAATTGTTCACTTAATACAATTGAGGAAAATAAAGATGTTTCTAGTTTAGTTAAATTTACATTCTATAATGAAGCTACAAAAAGACTATTTGGGATATAAATTATGATTATATCACAATGAGGACAGCGCCTACTTTTCAAATACTTATCATTTAATCTTCTATCTATCATTTAATAGTAGGTTTAATGTGTATCAGATTCCAACATTAATAGAACATAGTTTTTAAAATTTGAGATTTTCTCATAAAAAAAGTTTTCACAAGAAATCCATAAATTAAATCAGGGTGCATAGTAAGAAAATGCTTCAAAAATTAAACAGTTTTTAAGCACCTCACTAAAAAAATATACAACACATTTTTACATTAATGTAACAGTGAGCCTGCTTATTTTCTAAGTATAGGATGTTCTGTTTCATAATAAAACTATATTTTTATTTTTTTAAATTTAATTAATTTTAAATGGATTTTTTTTGAAATTTTAAGTTATTTCTGTAATAACAATAATTTTAATATTTGTTTACGCAACACTGCAGAAGCATCTATTGTAAAAGATATTTTGTTTTGAGAAAAACATAAAAGTGACCATAGCTTTATCATTACCAAAAATTAAATCAATTTTTATAAGATTGACTATGAAATCTTATAAAAGGTTATTTAAATTAAGCTTCTTTTTCAAGATTTTTTTTTTAATTTAACAGCTTACCAGTTATTTTTTAATGCTACATCATTTTTAATTATAAATTGGCTTTGGGAAAGATACACAGCATAACCAAAAAATTTGCATTTTATGTTTAAATATGTTGAAACAAATGAAATTTGACATGGTTAAGATGTAAATTAAAAATTTCCTTCTGCTCTAACTCATCATATTTAGCACAGTTTATTTGCAACAGTAAAAAATAAAAGCTAAAGCAATCCAGGATGTCTATCATCATAAAATTAGTGAAATCTATAGAAATTCATGATAGGACAAACAATGTTCTAACTGAACTTCTCAGATCAAATATTGCAACCAAAAAGAATGACAGTGTTACGAAATTATCAGGCTAAAAAAATTGTTTTATCACTTCTGTTGTTTAGTGAAGGACTTTTGATAAATGTTTCATATTACGAAAATTTAAGAAAAACCTGCTTTTTAACTTCTATGCAAAAATAAAATGTTATTATTTTAACTTTAAAAAAGTAAGAAAAAATGTGAATATATATTTCAGAAAGAAAATGATTTCATAATTCCTATTTTTTCAAAAATAATGGAAAAAAAATTATAAAGGGTGGGGAGGGGGGAACCAGCTCTGAAGCTACAACTAAAATGGGGGGGGAGGTAGAAAGTTAATGCTTTAAAAAAATAATAATTTTTTTAACTAGTGAGTAATAATTTTCGAAAATGTGGTGACATTGTCTTATAATTTAACAATATTTATTAAATGAAGAGTCTTATTCAACACATTGCTTGAAAACTTTGAGATGGGAGTTGACAAGTGTGAGACAGTTCTGTATTTTCTATTGCATCTCCCAGATAACTTCTCAATATTCAATAAACAGCAACTACATTGTTGAAGAAAGAAGCAATAATAACAGTAGTAATATTTTTTTTAAGATATTTAATTTTATTTTAATACATATTGGCATTCCTTAAAAAGCTTTCTTTACACTTCTCAAGAAAATTAAGCACTTTTTAAGTATCTACATTAAAAATTAAGCACTTTCAAGGTGCTGAAAGTGATTTTTACATTTAAGCATTTTTCATAATGCTATACAACCTGTAAATGAATCCTCAATCCACAATAGGAACCAAATAACTAATAATAAAATATTTCAAATATAAATAGAAAAATATAAAACTTTATTTTAAAACCTAAACAGAGTGCATAGACAAATGTTTTCTTAAAAAATTAGAACTTTATATTTTTTTAAGCATCTATAGAGAAAAAATAAGAATCCACCTTAACATAATGCGTGTGATTAGAGAAATATGTGTTCAAGGAAATAAGTTGTCTATTAACTAGGTAAGAAATCAATTTCATACAAATATAAACATACAATACCACCAGTAATTAAGTAATATCTTTCTTGCAGATTACAAGTCCTGCAATTACTTCTTCCCACTTATAGCTGCACTGACTTTATTAACAGCAGAAAGATTGAAAAATGTTGTAAGTTAAAAGAGCACAAAGAAAATATAATCATATACTCAAACTGATCTGGATTGGTTCTAGAGTATAAAACTTCAATTCAAAAGAAACTATAATTTAAGCAAAAAATAGCAAATTTTAAGAATGAAAGAACAATAAAAATTAAAAAGGTTTTAAAAACTTCCCATGTGCTACAAATCTTGTTAATTTGATATTTTTAATACATGTAATAATTAAATATGGGTTGACTTCAACTAAATGTCTGATTTCCATTTGAATAAACTTATTTTTTGATCGACAGAACAAAAAATTATTCTTACCTGTAAATTCTGTACATTTTGAAATTTAACATATCTTAAAAGTATAGGTTTTTCACCAGTCAAATCTTCAGGCTTCAACCTAAAAAGGAGGTTATTTTGTTAAAATATTTACTTATTTTTGTTAATATTAACTACATGAAGACCAAATAAAAATATAATTTACTCTAGTATTTGAACTGGTTCTGATGAATCTGCTTGATCAAAATCCAGTGTTCTTGGTTGATTAATGAATAATTTTAATGTTTTAGGTCCATTATCTGAAATATATAAATACGTTATAAATATTTATAAAGCAAATTTATACAAAATGATGAAAATGATTTAAATAAAACGTAAAGATGTAATTCTATAAAATTTAAGAACTCAAAATCAAGTAAATAATTTATAACATAGCCTGATTCCAATATTATTACTTTTTTAAAATTATATTTCATACTGTATTTCAAAATTTTAGATTTAAATAAAATTTCATAGAAGTAAATATCTTTGAATTCAACAAAATACAGTATTTTTAATGACAAAAATAAGATTTTTTGAGTATTAAGCATATGAAAAGGTTTATATTTACAAAAAAAAATTATCTTTTATTTATTATCTAGAATTTTGCAAAAAAAAAGAAGAAAATGTATATTACCCCTTCTATTCTGTTCGGGTTTATATGACCCCAATTAAAATGTATACATTCATAAACAAATAGAGCACAGATATATTTTCATGAAACTTCTTGCCATCTTTGAAAATAATAAAAATATGTACTCCTAGAGAGATTTAGGCTTATTTGCATTTTGAAGAAATATTTTTCAATTTATACCATATGTACAGTTTGGGTAATCATTTATTGTTACTAATGGATGTTCAGTTTTGTTTGGTCTGATCTAAAAGAAAAGAATAACAATAGTTTCTCAAAATTATCTATTTTTGAAACCTGTTAAGTAGGCATATGTATCTAATCATGAAAAGACAGCACATGCAAAATCAAATATTGATATGATTGGCAGGGGGCTAAACTATTATTGCATTATGTGTGTGTGTGTGTGTGTGTGTGTGTATTACTTTCAGATATGCTGTAAAAGAGTTTCACCTGTGAATGTGAGATTTTAAAAAAATGGTGAGTCGTATAAATTTGAATCATGCTGATATAGCTAAACTAATAAAAGCCTCTGACAGAAGTATTCAAAGAAAGAAGTATTCAAATCTAAAAATCATACAAGTGATGAAATCGAGAGTGAAAGTTCTGAAAATGATTTTCATACCAATATATATAACGATATCCCTTGAAATAAGCAACATATTGAGAATTATTCATTTTTATAATAAATTCACTTGTCAAGAAAAAAAAAAGTGGATAAACTAGCTTGAGGGCCAGATATCTGAGAAAAGTGGGGAGAAATTTTACCAAAATTATATAATACGAATAAAAATATGGCTTGGGGGAATATTACACCATTCATCTAGCAATGCTCTCTGAAGTTCCGGTAGACATTTAGGAGTTAGTTGACAGGCTGCAACTTGTAATCCAAGCATGTTCCACACATGCTCTAATGGATTCAAGTCCAGTGAGAATGCTGGCCAGTACATATGGGTGACAGAACAAGCCAGCATTTTATAAATATTGTGTAGTGTTTGGAAACTTTATACCACAAAAGGAAAATTTAAAAATAAAATCATATTAAAAATTTTAAAATAAATTTTAGAAATGTCTAAAGATAAGAACACGAAATAATGTCACTGTACAATATGAATGCATACACTTTTGAAAATGAATGAAACATAAAAAATAAGATTAATTCTTTAAAAGTTTGTTTAAACTTATTTCACTGTTCAATGATAAATTATCATACTAATGCAAAAAGGAAACCTTAAAACAAAAGAGTGAAAAATAATAGTCTACACTATTATTTTTCATGCATTTACTATATTTTTTAAATTAAAATTAAACCATTAGTTCTTTATTTAAATAATAATAAAAGGGTAAAAGCATACAGGAATAAGTTTGGTTTAAAGGATAAAGTAAAAGAATAGTAACATCAAATATCTACTGATATTAAGAAATCAAAGAATATGAAACTCATAATTTTATGATGATCAATTCATTTACATTTCTTAATCACATTTGCTATTATAAAAATTTCAAAGGACACAACAAAAAATATAAATTAAAAGAAGTCTTACCTTCAGGAGCTGAAATTTTCAAGGAGTGCAGTTTCACAGCTTGATTGAAACCATATGACATGATAAGCTGCAAGCAAATAAAAATAAATTTTTAACGTAGTTAAAAAACTATATTAAGAGTCACAAAATAGATTCAAAACAATTTTTTCCAAAAAGTATTGGGGGATAAGCAGTGATAACTGCTTGAATCTATGCATTTACACACTTATATATTCATTTTATTTAATATAATAATAATTAAAAAATTCATTAATTACATGAATTGTATTACAAAAAATAAGTGAAAAAAAAACAATAATATGCTGGAAGGTGAAATCAATATATTTAATATACAAAAAAAAACTGTAAATTAATTTTAATGAAAGTTTAATCATTAATATATATTAAAAAAGAATTAATCTTTATTTGGAATATTTTAAAAACATATGTCAATTTAAGGTTCAGTTTTTAAAAGCTAACAACTTGAGTTCCAATTTTATAAAAGAATAATAAATCAATCTGATTTTGAAAAGCATTTTTTCAAATAACTAAAGAGTTATAATGCAGTACCACCACAATTTTTATAAAGAAGAAAATAATGCTAATGATAAAGAAGGTCTATAAAAAATTTATTATCTTATTTTTAATAGATCAGAAAAATTCTAAAATGATACACATTTTTCACTAAATGCAAATAAATTTCAGCCATTTGATAAGAAAATTATAACAAAGTTGTATCAAACATTATATCACTTTTTAAAACATGAATTTCAGCCAAAAATGATTTTTTCACACTCAGAAACGTCCAAAATGTGGAGATTTGTCAAAATCTAAATTTTATTTACTTATTTTTATGATGATTACAATACTGTCTCTATACTTCACGCATAAGAAAGAAAGAAATGCAAATATCAATTGTAATATTTTGAATTGATAAATAGATTAAAATTTTAAAAGTAACTAAAAAACATTTTTTTTAAAAAAAAAATGTCACCTGTTCATCACAATCAGACTCCAAATAACCAGATCCCGACGAGAGGCTATTAGCAAAAGGATGATCATCTGCATCATTTAGACATTCACATGCGGATTTGCTTATAAAGTTTACAAGATCAATCTAAAAAAATAAATAAATAAAAGTTTACTTTTCTATTATACCTTAAATGAGTGTGTCTCATTTATTTTCATCATAAATAATTCCAAAATTACACTAGAATACAATTAAAATGAATTACACACCAATTTTGAAATTAAGAACAAAACAGTGTTTAAAAAATTTTGTACAGAAAGAAGTTTTAAATTAAACTAAGTTTTATTAAGTGATAAAAAAAAGAGTATTAAGCTGTATACAGAAGTAATACATCTTCCAACTTACACAAATTAATTAATAAACAAACAATATTAATGGATTTCCACTAGAGTAATACATTGTTGTATTGATGCATATGAGATAAGTAGTTTTTCCTTAATTCATTTACCCACACTTAAAAAAGATATTTGATTATCCAATTCCCCAATTCACAATCTTTTAAATAAAGTTATTGTTAATCATTATCATTCCATTTATTTCACTCCAATCTAGAAAAGTTATGAATGGAAAGTTAGGGGACAGATAAAAGGATTTAGTTTAATTACATTACTTAGTTTTGAAGTTTTACTTAGAGTTCAAGGAGTATCTCCTAATTTAAAATGTGGTGAGAGGATGAGAATAGACAAACTTGTATCCCATTTTCCTTTCCTCCTCGTCCATCACACTAACATGAAGTTATTGTGCATTTTTTTAAAAGGATATCCCGCAATAAATGATGCCATCTCCAACAAGATAAAACATTTCTGCACTCATATTACAAATTAGTGAACAGATGGTTTGAACTAAGAGGCAGTATTCATTTGAATCTTAACCCCCTATTTCTTTTCATAGGAATACATGAAATAATGTTGATAGCTCTAAACCAAGCAAGTCAGCAGTTTAAGATATTTTATAGAAGAAAAAAAAATGCGGTTGAAATTTAGAGTGCCTCCCAAGTTTGTCACCAATATGGTAACCCAACAAAATAATATTATTCAAGAATGGATGTGTAGTGAATGGGATAGCAGGAAACCTGCAGAATATATGAAGGATGAGTGGAATATATATTTTTTATGAATTAATAAAGTTGGGAAAAGGGTGCTTGTTTGAAATTTTATATGGTGAAAGTTTTAATTGCTTATAAACAGTCCTTATAAATTTTGCTTTATAAGGACTATGCCCTCTAAATTTCGTTTTCTACACAACAGACCAACATAGCTGGTTTGCAAAAACTTCTTTATTTCAAAATTGATAAAATAAACACCAATACTGATCTCAAAGATTAAAAAATAATCTCAAATCCAACAATATTATGAGTAAAGATCAAAATTTTAATGCAGAAAGTGGTAACCCTAACTGTTTCACGGAAATGTTTATTTTGTCTCCAATTTTTATTGCCGATTTGCAAAATATCAACAATCCAAATACTTTAAATAATAGACAAAATTCTACATCTGCATAGATTCATTTGTTTTAAAAAAGCTTTGGTGCATTATAGCCTTACATTTTATATTGTTACAAACCTTAACAGCAATTATGACCAAGTGTTTCCACAAAATATTATTTGTTAGTTAATTCAAAAGTTACTCTTTTATCTGTAAATGCATCAAGAACAAAAAAAAAAAAAAAACCATCAGGAAATTTAGAGGTAAATATAGATATTCTAAGGTGTATATTAGGCAGTATAGTAACATCAGAAAGAATTATTTTCATCTATTTACATACACTATTATTACTATTTACACTATATTATTACATACACTATTATTATTATTATTATTTACATACATTAATTATTTACATACATGCCCATGAACTCCACTCTCAGATCCTTCATCTCCTTCACCTCCTGATAGCTCTTTGATTTTAGCTTCCAAGGCAGCTGAATCTGCCCCACTGACTTGTCCAATCTTCATTTTATTCTTATAGAAAATAAACGTTGGCATGGATGTGACACCTTGAGAAGTTGCTGTTTCAGGACATTGATCAACATCAACCTTAAGAAAAATTATAGCAGGATAACGCCGACTCAGTTCATCAAAAAAAGGAGCTATACGACGACACGGTCCACACCTGGAATATAAAATATGGTGACATGAATAAAAAAGTTTAAAATATCTATTTTAAGGTTTTAAAGATTGTCATTTTGCAAATAAGATAGACAAGAAAACAAAATCCAGATAAACACACAATTTATTAAGCAAACATTTAAATGGAAATACACAAAAAATCATCACACAATTTTATTAAAAATAAAAATGTTTAAATTAAGAAGTTAAAAAATTTCAAATTATTTCATTACTGCACTCCATAATGAAGCACAATAGTTCCTTTAGCAGCTCTACTGTAATAAATCAGTGTAATTACCAGTTCAGTTGTTTTACTACATAAATTTTAAAATGTCTCATAATTTTAAAAAAATTATCAAATAAATATAATTTTTATAATATATCATTTTAAATAAAGAAGTAAAATTTAAAAATTATTTTAATATTTTTTTTAAAAAAGTTTTTTTTTATCACACACCTGAAAGTTTTTACTATTCTATCATTTTAATAAAATTCTTTGAAATGAACTCTTTAAAGATACCTAATATTATAAAATTATCTTCATTAATAGCTCATAATACAAGAAAACTAAAAGCCTTCAGTTTTCTTGTATTATGAGCTATTAATGAAGATAATTTTTCAAAATAATTTCTGAATCCAAAATAATTTTTATTTATTTTTCACTTTTTCCAAAATAATTTCCATATAAGGACCTCTTTGGAATTCACTTGAAAATAGCATTAAATCATGAGAATATTTTTAAATAAAATTATCAATATTTAAGATTAATTATTATCTCATGATATGAACCACGGAGAAACCTGATTAATCAACTTGTTCCTTTATAGTTAAGCTGCTATGATTGCTGGTAATGACAATTTTAATATTTTACATTATAATTAGGCTAAGAGTGAAACCATTGTTTACATCAGTATGCTTTGCTGATTTTACTGAACTTTTCACTAATATCAGAAAAATAATCAATACTATTCATTGAATTCACACAAAAAAATGTATATAATATAATAATTATGTATACATTTTTGTAATTTAGCCACTAATTAATCTGAATTAAAAAGAAAACTAAATTTAATAAATATTTTTAAATGATAATAAATTAATAATATAATTAAATCTGCTAGTTGAACGCCTTTCCACCCACTTATTATTAATAAAATGTAATATGAAAAATTACATGAGCATTTTTTTATACTTCTGTCACACAATTAATTGGAGCAACCTGAAATTACTGTGCCTACTGCCCCCCCCCCCTCAAATTCTTGAAATACTGATGTCTATCTGAAGTGCAACTTATTTTTTTAATGAACTGACAAATTTTGAGAAATAATAACAGCAGCAATTATGTTTGCTTCTTTCCTTTCATTTATTCCTCATAATCTTTACTTATAATCTACTAACTAACAAAGCTACAAAATTCTTGTGGTTTAGAAAATCCTTAAATAATATTTTTAAAATTATATATATATATATATATATGTATAAAAATATATATATATATATATATATATAAACTTCTGATGTCCATTTTGACTGTTGCGAACATCGTACACACAATTTATCCTGATTTTTTCCTTTCAATTTTTTTAAAATTGTAGCTCCTTTATCGTTGATGTACAAAGTTGTAAGGTTATGTCTCACACATCTGATGACCCCCTAAGATGTTTAATCACATTTTTAAAAATTTGTCGACAGCTAGAAGTTTGAAATTATTGTTAATTTATTAAAAGTGAATGGCAACTTGAACAAATTGTTCTTTAACTATGAGTCATGAATATTTGCTCTTGCAGCTACTTCTATTTGGCAACGTGGCCTTCTTTTATGAAAAAAGTTTCAGTTTCAGAGACAAAATCGATTTCAACTTACAAAAAATATACAATATGATTATAATCAATTAATAACTACATTTAAGAATATATTTTTAGCAATCTCACTCTTTTAGGTCTCACTAATCACCATTTTCACAGTTCAAATTTTGTGAACAATTATGTAAAGAAAATATCAATATACCAAAAAATATAAATTTTAATTACTGTTGTTTTATGTAAAACATTGCAGGAAACATTCTAATCCTGTTGTTTTCATTACATGTTGTCTACAGCATAAAAAATTAGAAATATTTAAATTTATCTACATACACACTTCAGTAACATTCATTATTAATGGACAAAAATCGGTAACAAGGAGATTACTTCCCAACTACATAATTACACTTTATACATATATGCAGAAAATAATGACACAACAAGAGAAACCAACACTAGTATTTAATTTCCAGTAAAGGAAAAATTTTGTTATTTTAAAAACTTTTTAAAGGGAAAAATTATTATTTTAATTGTTGTGCTAAAATTTGAGGCATTTATTTTTATATTGAAGAAAAATGTGTTGTGGATGTTTTCTATAACTGCAAAAATTTATTGAATTCATTTTATTTAATTATCTATTTTTGAAAAATTTCTTATATACCTACATAATCAAATACCTACTTTTAAAAAGTTTATATTTACCATATTTTCAAAACCATGGTTTGTAAATAAACCTTTATTTCTTTAAATGCAGAAGAATTTGAACTAATTTTTAGATTTAGTTTGAACTATATACTTAAAATAATGCTTTCTTTTAAAAATTTCAGAGTATATATTTTATAGCATGAACAAAAAAAATTAATTTAAGATTTAAATTAGTAATGACTAAAATTGTAAATAAATAAAAACAAGACATAGAACTTTTTTAGTTTGATTTTTTTAAAATGAATCAGTACAATTTTCAATGAAATTTAGCTTATTTTATGAAATGTATAATTAATACTACTATTATTTTAAACTCTCCTTCTTATATAAATGATTTTGATTCATTGATAACTTTAAAAAATTTCCATTTCACTGCTTAGAAAATTTATAAATTTAATTGTTTGAATAACAGCAACAAATTTCATTAAGTAAAGGTAGACAATTCAATCACTTAGCATTGGGCAAATTAAATAAAGTACATTTGGAAATAAAAAGAGCATATTAATATGATCAAATAAATTTTATAATTTTTTTTAATAAATTGTTATCTATTTCCTTTTGAATTTTAAAATCTAAAAATAACACAGATAAATTAATGTTGCTTACAATTTTAACCCTAGAAAGGTAACCTTTAAAAAACTAACAAGAATTATAACCATTCGTCTCCTAGACAAAGCGTATTTAAAACAAATTTTTAAAGTTAATTTAAATAAAAGCATACTACCTGCAGATGATTTCATAACTCTTGATTGTCAAGTAGGATAAAAATATTATTTATTTATTTTCGAAGCAATCTTTACACATACTATATGTGTGATGTCCTCCGCACATTGCTCTTGAACATAACAAACAAAAATTGAGCGTCATTCTGCACAAATTATATGGGCAAAATGCACAAAATGTTCTTTTTTTAATTTTGGATTGTTTAGGTCCTTGAATGTTTAAATTCAATTTTAGAAGTTCACTTATAATAGTCCTTTTTGATCAGGGAAAAGTTGATAAGTTGAGATGCTCCTGCATCTATGGAGCATGAAGAAATTCAATAAAATCTTCATCTTCCAATTCCTTCTCAGAAGTAGAATTATCTTCCTCACTTAATTCTTTCAATAATTCACTGATAGCTTCTGGGATACTCCCCAAATTTTATCCGTGAAAACGCTTTGACATCTCCAAACATACACAGAAATAAATTCTTAATACTAATGGGACAGATAACCATTCGTCTCTGAGACGACTATTGTTCTGGATATACTACAAGCAGAAATATTTCAGGGGAAAGGAATGTCCTCATCTGTAGTTCATAAGGTCAGATTAAGGTACTGAGTAGAACGATCCATTTACCGTAATACGAAAAGAAAAGTTATTTCGTAAACGTTCGTCCAGGAGACCAATGGTTAGCATTCTAGGGTTAATGAAATAAATTTTTGAAGACTACCAAAGTAATGAGTTCATAAAAAATTTTCATCATTATTAAATTTTTTTAATCATTTAAACTGTACTCAAAAGTAGAACATCTCTAGACTATACATAAATCTATAAATGGAATACATTATTGGCTATAACAGTCAAGCACCTTGATTTTCATTAACACTCAATCAAATATTACCAATAATTATAAGTACTTTTTTACCCTTTACCACACTTTAATAAACCAGATTTGGCTATTACTGAATGCTAGCTGATTTTTTAAAAAAAATTCCATTTCATAACATTACAAATTTTCTTCGTTTCCTTGAAGAAACATTAACTTGGAGAGATTAAGCTGCACTTTTTTCTTTTCATGTCTTCATTTGTAATTAAAAATCTAATATGCAAAATATTGCATTTTATACAGAAGTTGAAGTTAGAACGAATTTAAGAACTTCAGTAAAATTCTTGATTACAAATGAATGTGCTTGTAATATTCTTACTAATTATTACATAATAGTAACGTTTAAGCAATTTTCTTTTTTTGGAATTTTTTCTCAATAAACTTACCACGAAGCTGTAAAATCAACGACGACCAATCTTGACCCGGCGTTTGAGAGCTCGACTTGAAAACGAGAATCGTCAGGAACAACAGTCGGCATTTTAATATTGAATTATGTTTATTTAAAGAAAAAAACACAATTTACAAAGATTTAGATTATATCAGGCGAATCAAATGACATAAAACTATAAACACTATTTAAATAACAGTCTTACGAAACTATTATCGTCACTCAAGTTTGAAATCAGTGTTTAACCATGACGAAACTATTATCGAAACCGTAACTGAAAAACATCCTATCACCAGATTTTACAATCAAGCAAAAAAGTTGCAAATGCTGAATTTTTTTATAACAAATGAAATAATTAAATATCAACAGATAGCCAAATTTTGTTCGTAAGGAATTTTTAATTCGTCTTAAGATTGAAATCCATAAACGGTTCAATTATATATAAAAAATAAATTGATAGGATTGTTTGGATAGGACAGGAACAGCGGCTTCATAAAACTGAACTACTATAAACAGGAGCGATTCTCGTCCAATGAAATAAGAGTAAAGGCAAAACAAAAACAGTAAAAATAGGTGGAGCCAAAGTTAGTTGAGAGTAAA